>JARSSU010021855.1:0-41078 GCA_029619165.1 Eurosta solidaginis
TTTGTATAGCCGAACGATCTCGGGAACGGTTCAATCGAAAATTTGGCACAGAGATAATGTATCATCTCCTAAGACTTTCTACCTAATTGTTGCCACTCAGAATGTTTCACAAGGTTGCCACCTATTCGAAATTAAAAAAAATTGCATGAGATATGCCGATATGGGTATCAAACTAAAGGTATTTCACTCCGCATTACAATAGGGACATTTTTGTGTAGGGTTGCCATTTGTATATTTGTATTTTTGTATATTTTTATTGTTTTATAGCCGAACGATCTCGGGAACGGCTCAGCCGATTTAATTTAAGATTTGGCACAGAGATAATGTATCACCTTCTAAGACTTTCTACCTAGTTGTTGCCACTCAGAATGCTTCACAAGGTTGCCATCTATTCGTAATTAAAAAAATTGCATGAGATATGCCGATATGGATATCAAATGAAAAGTTTTTCACTCCGCATTACAACAGAGACATTTTTGTGTAGGGTTGCCATTTAGGGTTGTGGTAGTTAGACAAAATAGTACTCTTTACTCATATTCTATTAAAGCTATAAAGGAGAACATTAAAGTTAAAAATCTTCGTAAAAATCTTACACGTGACTCGACTTAATTTTCTTAATTCACACACGCTAATAAAATTGAAATGCAATATCAAGGCACCGTGGAAAATTCTAGCGAAATATATTTAAATGCAAATATTTTTGGAAAATATGAAATGAACAATAGCAATTTCTCACAGATTTACTGTTAGAAAGATTTCTCACCATAGCAAAAAGATATCTCACCATGGTAATTTGCTACCGTTGAACACTAGAGGCATATGTTCAATTGAAAACGACATCTAACCATTTAACTACTTACCAACAGATGGCGCTGAGAGAAGTAAGTTGACATTCAATTAACTAACTGATAGTTATCATTCGTGAAATTGACAAGTTTTTGGAATATAATTAAATTGTGAGACTTTCATAGTGCATAACTAAAAAAATTTTTGAAATTAAATTCTATTTTTAAGGAAATCAAATATTGGTAAGTAAAAATATAAAATATATGTACATATAAAAAAAGTAGTTTGATTAATGATGATATGTAGAACTAAGTATGTTATGCGGCATACTCGAAGATTGCCGAGCAAAGCTCGGTCGCCCAGGTGCTTTATATCTTATAAATGCGATCTCAAAAATTGTACCGGCATTGGTTTCATGTAGCTTTGTATTGGTTTATGCCATATTTGGTATAGACATTCGATATATAAACAAATTGAGGTAAGAGAAGTAGATGGAGTGGATGTGGAATGGGAGAGTGATTCGGAATGGGTGTAGATATGGGATTGGTAGTGGAAATGGGGTGTAGGAGTGGGAAAGGAGTGAAAGTGAAGTGTGAGTAAGAGTGGGAGTGAGAGTGGGGTGGGTAGTGGAATTGGAAATTTAAGTAGGAGTAAGAGTGGGACTGAAAGTGTGGGTGGGAGTGGAATTGGAAGTTTAAGTAGGAGTAGATGTGCGAGTAGGTATGGGAGTGGAAGTGTGAGTGAGAGTGGCTGGAAGATAAATGGAATAATGGATGTCATGCGAGGCCCAATATTGAATAGTAAGCAAATCGATTTTTGGACAGAATAAAGCCTGCCGTGTACTCTAGTTTTTGTATAACACTTTTATTTAATTTGAGAAACATTTTTCTTCCATTTTCCAACAAATTACTGTTTGAATATTTTCTATATTATTACATGTAATAGCATCGACTATGATGTTGAGCACCTCGATTTTAAATAAAATAAAATATAAATTTTTAAGAAAGTTAATCACATGACCAAGAAAAAAAATTGTTTTAATTTTTGAGAAAATTACTCGTCTAGATAAAAGGAAGATTTTTACGGCGTAATATCACTTATCATATTTCCTTGGGTAGGTACATACAAAATGCAAAAATTAACCGTGCCCTAAAAGTATGATACTGAATGTCACAAGTTTCGCAAAAATCTAAGCAAAAATATGCGAGAAGAAAATTTAAAAACCAGTAAAAACTTCACCACAAGTTTGAACTAAATATTTCATTTTGCTCATTTTGTCATTGTTAATTTTTGCACAACAAATTCCACAGCATGCATGTAAAACAACAAATACACAATAAAAAAACAAAAAAACAAAGCAAATAAAAACAAGTAAGAAACGGGACTGTCTTCGGTTGTGCCGAAGACTTCATACCTTTCATGAATGGGGCTGAACAATAATCTTATCCCGTTCGTAATCTCTGAATAATCGGATGTATAAGATAAGAAATATATAGTGAACAGATCTACATACCTTAACGATTTTTAAGATAAATATAAATTAAAAAACAGGTATGTACTTTGTGTGAGGATGCAAAGTTTCAGGTTTTTGTGTGGTCTGCGTGTAAAAGCTATGACTACGAATCACGTATTTCCAAAATATATGACGTAAACGTAACTATTTGATGAAATCTGATGAATTTTGAAGCTTCTAGCCGTAAAAAGGGGGGCAAAAATTAGAGTTTATATGGGGTATATATATATATACCACCCATCTCTATGATTTTTTCAGACAACAATATATGCTATATACGTAAGCATATAGTGAAATTTGAAGCGTCCCAGCTGTTAAAAAGGGGCAGAAATTGCGCAAAGTTTCTTATCTGAACAATCGGTTGTATGAGATATATATACTATATATACAACCGATCTCTATGATTCTTTCAGAAAACAATGTATGCTGTATACGTAAGTCAACAGGTGGAATTTGAAGCTTAATAGCTGTTAAAATTGGATAGAAATTGCGAAAGTTTCTTATCTGAACAATCGGTTGTATGAGATATATACTATATATATACAACCGATCTCCATGATTTTTTTCAGACAACAATATACGCTATATACGCAAATATTCGGTGAAATTTGAAGCTTCTAGCTTTTAAATAGAGCTCAAATTTGGCGAAAATATATATATTATATACATTATACTATATTATACTATATATACCACCATATAGTATACTCATATATACCACCATATATATACACTATATATACCACCGATCTTATGAATGAACCGAGGGTAACCCTGGAATGTGTTTGTATGACATGTGTATCAAATGAAAGGCATTAAAGAGTATTTTATGAGGGAGTGGGCCTATAGATCTTTAGGTGGACGCCATTTAGGGATATCGCCATAAAGGTGCCATCAGGGTTGACTCTTAGAATTTGTTTGTATGATATGGGTATCAATGAAAGTGTGTAATGAGTCTTTTATAAAGAGGGAGTAATCCTTAGTTCCAGAGGTTGACGCCGTTTCGAGATATCGCCATAAAGGTGGAACATGGGTGCACCTAGAATTCGTTTGTACGATATGGGTATCAAATTAAAGTTATTAATGAGGGTTCTAAAAGGGAGTGGTGGTAGTTGTATATGTGAAGGCGTTTTCGCAGATATCGACCAAAATGTGGACCAGGGTGACCCCGGAACATCATCTGTTGGATACCGCTAATTTATTTATATATGTAATACCTGTCCCCAAGTTTTCAAGGTTTTTATTTCGCCCTGCAGAACTTTTTCATTTTCTTTACTCTTAATATGGTAGGTGTCACAACCATTTTACAACTTTTTTCTCAAAGTTATATTTCGCGTCAATAAACCAATCCAATTACCTCGTTTCATTCCTTTTTCCGTATTTGGTATAGAATATGGCATTTTTTCATTTTCGCAAATTTTCGAAACGTGAGGCGTGATCATAGTCGGGCTTTCGCCCATTTTTAATAGCCAAGATAAAGTGAGTTCAGATAAGTACGTGAACTAGTTTAGTAAAGATATATCGATTTTGCTCAAGTTATCGTGTTAACAGGCCATAGACGGAAGGACAAACGACGACTGTGTATAAAAACTGGGCGTGGCTTCAACGATTTCGCCCATTTTCATAGAAAACAGTTAACGTCATAGAATCTATGCCCCTACCAAATTTCAAAAGGATTCGTACATTTTTGCTGTTCGATTTATGGCATTAAAGTATCCTAAACAAATTAAATGAAAAAGGGCGGAGTCCCACGCCCATTTGAAATTTTCTTTTATTTTTGTTTTTTTTGCACATATCATTACTGGAATTGAATGTTGACATAATTTACTTATATACTGTAAAGATATTAAATTTTTTGTTAAAATTTTACTTAAAAAAGTGATCCTTCTCCGATTTTGCTAAATTTCTATTAAGCGTACATATAGTAATAGGAGTAACGTTCCTGCCCAAATTTCATCATGATATCTTCAACGACTGCTAAATTACAGCTTGCAAACTTTTTAAATTACCCTCTTTTAAAAGTGGCGGTGCCACGCCCATTGTCCCAAAATTTTACTTATTTGCTAGTCTGCGTCATAAGGTCAACCCACCTACCAAGTTTCATCGCTTTACCCGTCTTTGGTAATCAATTATCGCACTTTTTCGGTTTTTCGAAATTTTCGATATCGAAAAGGTGGGCGTGGTTATAGTCCGATTTCGTTCATTTTAAATAGCGATCTGAGACGAGTGCCCAGGAACGTACATACCAGATTTCATTAAGATACCTCAAAATTTACTCAAGTTATCGTGTTTACGGACGGACGGACGGACGCACGGACATGGCTAAATGAATTTCTTTTTTCGCCCAGATCACTTTGATATATAGAAGTCTATACCTATATCGATTAGTTTATACCGTTACGGATTACCGTTATGCGAACAAAATTAATATACTCTGTGAGCTCTGCTCAGCTGAGTATACAAACATTCTAGAAAATGTGCAGGTGAATATCTTTTTGTTTTGTTACAATTTGCAATCTTTTCAACAAAAAAAGTTTGATTTCTTGAAGGACCGACAAGCATAAACCCGGTTACGTTAAGTAGTGGAAAACGAATTTTACACATAACAGCATTGTTTAATAAGAAGTGAAAAAAACAACAATGCACTTTATAAAGACAGTTTGAATGTGATATACATGTCCGTATTCTAGTTTAACTGAAACACTAACTAACAGCACAAGAACTAAGAAAATATTGAGAAAAAATAGTTTAACACAAATAGTGACAAAGGAACTAAACTTTTACTTGCGTACACACACAGCGTAAAACGTAGGGAGATATAGTAGAACTGAGTGGGTGGGATCTAAACGCAGGTGGCACAGGTGCTTGGTTATTTGTAAGTCAAGTTATTATATATATACACAAAGAAACATATGTTTATGTACACTGGGTCATGTACGAATGGTTGAATATGACGCCCAAGACGACGGTAAATTTAGGCCAAGTGCTCGAGAGTTGAGTACACGTTAAACAAATTCGTACACAAACACATATGTAATTCGTTAAAGCATATTTATGATTCTGGATATTTAATGTATATGTATGTATGCATGTTTAGTTACTTACATAAATACATTTTTCTATTAACAAAAGGGCAGAAGTTTATGTGTTAATTTTGTTCTTAATAAACTTTCTGTGGCTAAAGTGTATTTATGATATGAGTATACTAATTTTTGTTTATAGTATAAGTTAAGGTTAAACTGGCCGATAAATAAAGATCCTCACAAAGACTGAATGTGACCATAGTGTTACCAGAATTAGTTTGACGACCAAGCGGAACAGCCATAATGAGGTGCCTGGACTAATGCTATGGATTACTCAGTCCTAGTGGCAATAACTAGGAGTTTTCTAGGTCCTAGCTTAATTCCTGCCTCGAAGCCTGGTAACTCTGTCATCGCTATAAGCTGCAGCTGCTGTTATGGACGAGGCCTTAATTATAAGCATGTGACTCGAGAAGCCATTGTCCAGATATTATGTCCATCGTGAGCTTTAAATCATCCCTCTTCAGAGATATGAACAACTTTGTGAGTTTAATGTCATAGGATTTGTACATGATCTTAGAAATTTTTTAGGCTGGCGCTTCTATCCACGCCTTTCCTGCATATAGCAACTCCGGTCTGATTTCTCCTAGATATATTGGAATTTCTAACGTCGATTTAATCAATACTGCACCTTCCTTACCAACGCGTCGACCTTTTAGTTACCTTGAATTCCTTTTGAACGGGAACATAGGATACATTATATTCCGCCCTGATCAAAGTCTCTCCATTGCCTCTTTGCATTCCAGGACATCTATTCATGAAGTAATATGTGCGCTTGATTATTATGTAGGCGCGATAACCTCCGAAGAGATTTTAGGCTGAGCTGTACCTCCGATTTGCTGTCGTGCTCCTTTTAATTTTTCCTACAAATTGGCGGGACGGGACCAACTTGTTTTATGCCGACTCCGAACGGCATCTGCAAGGCAGATGAGTTTTCACTGAAAGCTTTCCATGGCAGAAATACACTCGGAGTGCTTGCTAAACGCTGCCGAGGGGCGACACCGCTTAGACAAATTTTCTTCTAGTTGAAAAAACTTCTTTAAAGAATTTTGATGTTGCTTTGCCCGGGGCGTGAACGCAGGATCTTCGGTGTGGTAGGCGGAGCATGCTACCATCATACCACAGCGCAGCACTTATTGCGTAATATATATATTTTGACACGATACGCAGCTTAAGCACGTTTCCTCCAGAATTCCTGTTACTTTCTTCACGGCTACAATTTCGCCTGAAAGACATGGATCTATTGAGGCGTTAAGCTCTCTTTTGAAGCATTGGCACGGGAACATGTAGTCCGTTCGCCCTATCCCAGATGGCGCTAAATTGCTATGGCCGTACGGACTGAACTCAAGCTGCCCCGATGTTTTTAGACTAGTTGCTGTTGCTAACGCTATATTTTTGACCATCCTCTAACTTGTTGGTATACGCACCTTTTTGTGTGACTGTCCACCAAATAATGATCCCATGGTTAAGTATGAGCTTGTATAAGTTGTGGTAAATACCCAAAGAGGAGTTTAGGCGATAGGTTCCAAGAGCCTCCTAGCATCTTCTTGCATGCAATAGTACCGCGGAGTCTTTCTTAGATCTCGCTTTCGAATGAGTTTCCCCAAAATTTACTACCTAGTATATCCCTAGATATTGTGTGCTGTATTCTCCTTGTAGGGTTATCACTCCAAGCTTAGCCTCACTCCAACGAGCGACCTTATTGCTCCTAGTAATAATACTAGATCGGTTTTTGCGCTTTCCGTTTCGCATGCTAGTTCCCAGGCCGATAGTTTCGAATTTATATCTGTCAACAGTCGCTTCGTTGCCAACATGGAAATACGCTGATTCTCCCTTGGCTGACTGCCAGTACTTCGTATTGTCATCATTTAACGCAAGACCGACTTTGTTTTCCTCTTTATCTAATCCTGAAAAAGCAGAGCTCAGTTAAGGCCAACGATACAAAATATCATCAGCAAATGCCAGCAATTTTACGTTCTTATAAAAGTTTGTGCTATTACGGTTTAGTTCTTTAAGAATTATCTTCTCCAATATTAGGTTAAAGATACCGTATGTAGGGGAGTTATGTTGCCTGAAGCCTCGTACCAAGCCAGTGGTGTCATATGGCAAAGCCTTACTGAGTTTGCATGGAACTTAATTTAGACATAGCGGAATACAAGAAACTTTTTTTCACACTGTGGAAAGTTGCTTTGAAGTCGATAAAAATATGATAAGTGTCGATTCTCTTATAGTGAGCCTTCTCCAGGATCTGGCGCATCATGAAAATCTGGTCGATAGCACAGTACGCTAGATATATCCTTAAACGTGATTTTAAATAGGCTGATTCCGGCTTATGAGCATGATTTTCTTGATCGCCCTTTCTTGTGGATTAGGCAGAGCACACTAAAATTTCAATCTGCAGGTATAAGCACGTCCGACCATATTTTGCATACGAGTTTCTGCTTGCTCTTTACAAAATCTTCACCTCCGTCTTTGAACAGCTCGGGAGGTTGTTCGTCGTTACCCGGCGCATTTTAATTTTATAGCGGGGATATTAGTTGGGCGCTCGTAGCGTGTTCTCCGTCACTAGGCGATTGGAGTATCGTGTTTTTCTCCCCCTAGCATGCTAGCAATAAAGTGCTCCGTCCACAACTTAATACATTATGTACGATAACTACCAGGTCGTAATTATCGCTTATGCAGGAGTCTACTCCGGTCTTGAATCTTCCGTCATCCGTCGGTTTTTTTGCTAAATAGCATTTCGGGCAGATAGCATCTGAAGTACGCCGAACTCTTCGTATTTCTGCCTCACGTGCTTTCCTTCAAAATAGGCGTCTTTCTTCTATCTTTGCGTCAATATTACATTGCAACATACCGCGTAGTTGCCGCGCCTTAATGGTACATCCTTTTTATCCGAGGAAAAGCGACATTCTTCATAGTACCTGTTGTTTTTATGGGCTCGTTTGAAAACTGCGTTCTCAGCAGCGGCGGTAGTATGAAAAGGGGAATTTGCTAGAATATGAAGATGAAGGTGAAGATAAAGGCATTGAACAAAGATGGAGATGAAGACGATGACGATGAAAGGGGATGAAGGCGGATATGATGACGGTGATGAAGACGAAGGCGGAGATTGAAATGGAGATGGAGTTGTAGATTGAAACGGACATGGAAAATGATGTGTAGATAGAAATGAAGATGGATATCAATAAAGGAATAGGAAAGAAGAAGGAGATGGAGACAATAGAGTGTAACCACAGCTTAGCTCTTTTGTGACCGTGATACTGCCATTCCCAATTTGAGTAACGTATATGCCGCTATCAAAAACTACGGTATAGGGTTCATCATCTAGAAATGAGCGCTATGCAATTCCTCGCCGTTAATGAATACATAGGGCGATTAATCTCCGAAAGAGTTTGAGGGCGAGCTTCTTTAATTCCTCTTCAAATAATTGTTTATTTCGGTTTGCTGTAACCCTATTATGGTAGCATCGATAGTACGAATTGCGCCAGAAATGTGCTCTCACAGGTCAAGCGAAAACCAAGTAGCTTGGTATATTTTCTTTTGTTGAAACCTGTTACTACAGTTGATCGTGTGGCAACAAATTAAATCAACTTCATACAGTTGAGAGATGTTTGTTTCGTGCAAGCTGAATTTTTGGATTCTAGGATCGAATATTGCCTGGGTTCGATACAGTTCTTAGACCCCAAAAAGTTCGAGTAGGTAAATTGCTCAAAACCCTACAAAAATGATGGGTCTATCTTTAGAATAGTATTTTGACGTGATGAATCCAAATCTGCTGCCTTTTTACCTCGAACACAACAAAAATTCAAACAGTTGAGCCTTTTAGCTATTTGTATAGGATTCCATCAATTGGCTGAAATTTCTAGAGGTATTCAAGCTAAAATTTTTTGTTTAGCAATGTAATCTTTCAGTAAAGTCCATTGTCCACTTGACGCCTCTACAAGAGAGGAGCTCTATGGCTAACATATGGAAAACAGCTAACCACGGACACGCGACGATTCTGGACGATATGACTAAGGGACAATTAAACGGAATAATAACCGACCTAACATCCAAAACCGACCACATCACAGTTGTTTTGGACTTCCAGTTCCGAACATACGATATACTTCACGGGAGGAATGGGAAGTAGGCCTAGACGATGGCAGGGACATCACAATCTACACCGACGGCTCGAAAATGGCAAAGGGAACTGGAGCTGTGATGTACTCAACACATCTACAGTTAAGCTAATCATTCCGACTTCCTAACGCATGCGGTGTATTTCGAGGCCTATGCCATAGACTGAGCAGCAAAGCTGCTTCGAGATAGTGTAGTCTCCGACACCGACGTAACAATCTTTGTTGACAGCGAAGCCGCCTTAAGGGCTTTAGAGTCCAACATGATAAAATCGGACATCGTGCGGAGGTGTAGAGCCTCTCTGGCTTCAATAAGTGATATCAGTGTCTCCCTTTGCTGGATCCCTGGGCACAGCGGCATTGAAGGGAATGAATGGCGAGAGGTAAGGTTCCGATTTAGATATAAATCAGGTGGATAGCTCCGTGCGAATGCCACTGAGTTATCTCCAGGGGAGAATCGAGTAATATGAAAACAGGGTAATGGACTTGCTATTGACCAAAAGGGTTGACTGCGAAGTTCAAGGTTCTTATAGCCATGCTTGGATAGGAAAGGCACCAGCTTCCTTCTCAAACTGAACAAATCTGCGGTGAGGGTACTTACGGGTGTCATCGCAACAATGCTCCGACAGAGGCGAATACCAACAATTTCCCTCTGCATAAGCTGTCAGGATGAGGAGGAAGAGGAGTCGATCTACCACTTTATCTGCCGATGTCCGGCGCTTCAAAGAAGAAGGCTCAGATTTCTGGGCTCACGCTTCTACGACAGCCTGGCAGAGGTTTGGAAGTGGACGTCGCGCTTCTTCTTGGGATTCATCAGGGAAAGCAAGTGGTTCTTTGAGGACCACTAGGAGGTAATACAAAGGTTAAACGAATGTGCCGCCATGCTGCACTTACTGAGGGCATTCACAATGGACAAAAAACTGTCTCCGAGTGCAAGTGTGGGTTAGTACCCACGCACGCTCTTAACCTAACCTAACCATTGTCCATAGAAACTACATATTTGCGCCTTAAAATATGCTTTCAAAATTACTGGCTTCCACGCGTACGGGCAATGTTTTCTGCTCATCTCTTATTAATTTCATAACAGTTTAGTTTCACTTTTTTTCGTAGCAGTGAATTTTTTACAATCGTTTTTACATAGAAATGTAAATACATGCATACATACACATTTGTAAAGGTAAATAAAAGCGTCTCTAATTCCTTCACTTACATATAGATTAGAATAGTTTGTTCCAATTATACAATGGAATTTTTCTCATATTCCTTTTACATAAAGTTCTATACAAAAGGGATTATAAGAAAACAAGCGCAACTTTGCATAATAAAAAGGGTAAGAAATCACGCAAATACACTCACACAAATGCAAATTAACTCAAAAGAAATTAAAAAGAATAATACAAAAAACAACACTATAGTATTTACATGTATGTATGTCGGTGTGCATGCATGTATGCATGGATGTGTGTACATAAGTGGGTGGGAGCATACATACATACATATTTGCTGACAGGCGCTGAAGTTTGTATTTGTATTTGAATTTATTTAAAGTTGTAAAACATAACGTAACTAACGGGAATATGAAGCATGAGTTCTTTCGTGAGGTCTATCAAAGTGTGTGTATGTGGGTGTGTGTGTGAGAAAAGACTTTTCTTAACGTATAGAACTCTCTCGCTCTCTAATGAAATTGTGTAAAAAATTTTTGTTGATTAAGTTATAATAACGTTTTGCGCGAAAACTCGAATGTGGTGGAAAATTATATTTAGAGAGAGAAGCACGTGTAACAGTAAATAGTTAAGAGAAATTGAGCATATGTGCAATTCGTCATGTTTTTGAAATTTTACTCAAGAGTGTCGTAAGCTGCTTACTTTTAACTCAGAGCGAAATGTGGGTTCTAAGTACTCAATTTAAAATTGCTCATTCATAAACTCTCTTGTAAACGCATATTTTCACCACACTTTTAATGACTATCGAAGATTTTTCGCCGCAGTTTTTTTTTACGCATGCGCTCGCTCAAAGGCGCTCAGCGTAAAGTGTTTTCCGACTGGTAGTGCATTATGTTCTCATTGGTTTTCTGTGTTGTCTCTTGTTACATTTGTCGAGCATCTTTTTCAAAGCTTATTTCATCACTTTGACATTTCTTTGCATTTCATTACCATTTTATTCCCTTTTCATATTTTACAACTTTTGTTTACCTCCACGAAAACATGAAACATAACAAAAGCTATTTGGCATTTGGGCAAAAACCACATCCCAGACCAGAATCAAAAGGATTTCCTATACATATTAATTTTGTTCCCATAACGGTACCCCGTAACAGCATAAACTAATCGAGATAGATATAAACTTCTATATATCAAAATGATCTGGACGAAAAAAGAAATTCATTTAGCCATGTCCGTCCGTCCGTCTGTCCGTAAACACGATAACTTGAGTAAATTTTGAGGTATCATAATGAAATTTGGTATGTAAGTTCCGGGGCACTCATCTCAGATCGCTATAACCACACTCACTTTTCCGATATCGAAAATTTCGAAGAACCGAAGAAGTGCGATAATTCATTACCATATACGGATAAAGCGATGAAACTTGGTAGGTGGGTTGAACTTATGACGCCGAATAGAAAATTTGCAAAATTTTGGACAATGGGCGTGGCACCGAAGAAGATAATTTACAATTTTGTAAGCTGTAATTTGGAACTAGCCTTCCTTACTTTTTTTTTAATTTGTGCTCATGTGCAAATAAATCTATTTGTTTGGAATGGGAGGGACTATCGACTATCGACATTTGATCATACAGCTTATACACTTTTATATTTTACTAGCAGAGTAGCCGACGTCGTTCGGGTATAAATAAAAACAGTGCTAATAGCTAATATAGACTAATCCCAAACCCCATTTGTGTGGGAGATGCCACGCCCCTTTTTCGCTATCCCCAATTTTTTCCGAGGGGATCTTTTATACCTCCTCACCTAATTTTAGTCGTCTAGCTTTAATACTTTCAGATATATTGACAACGAAAAATTCCAGTTGTATGGGAGATGCCACGCCCCCCTTTTTGTTATTTATAGTTTTTCTGGAGGGGGTAGGGATTTGTCTCATATAACCACTCACCTAATTTCAGTCATCTAGCCTTAATACTTTCAGATATATTGACTACGAAATATTACAGTTGTATGGGAGGTGCACGCCCCCTTGTCGAAAACTTTTTTTATATAGCCTACCATAGATTGACGTACTCAGGGTATGTCATGGCAAAAGTTCGTTCGATTCCATTCTGCGGTTTAGGCTGCAAGTCCAAACATACATACTAGAGGTTTACGCGATCACTTTACGCGGCGCGCGTAGCTATTATACGGCGCGGCGTCGCGCGGCATACGCCGGTGCTCTTACTTTCAAAAAGCTTAATTTTTCTATTTAAAAAAATAATATTTAGGAAAGGTTTTGTTTGTGTGTATTTAAGGAAATCAACGTTTTGGCCATTTCGGAAAGATCCGGGGTTTTTGCCTCAAAATCTCGCAGATCGTTCAAACATTTTTAGGATTAGCTTCTTGTGTAGGGATTGTCCCTCGTTCACTTACTCCAGAGAAGCGTCGAACCTAACCCCGGAATTGGCACTGCTGCATCTGTTGTAAAGAAATAGAGATACATAAAATGGTCACACTTTTGTTTGTATATCTCGTGCAAAGCCTTGTTTCACCTGGGTTAACTCTTAATAATCGTCGCGAACACAATTTCTTTAAATTATTTGTGGGCTCCTTGTTGGTCATGCACAAAGGCGGCTTACGGTTGATATAAATGGTCTATTAATACTCATGATGCTCGTGGTACTCTCCATCAGGGAGAGCAATGAGATGCTAACCAAACAGTTCCTTTTGAATACCCAGAAACCTGGGCATCCCAGCAGACATCTGAGTGATGAGCCAACACCGCCTAGGGACTTAAGGAGTCATCTCCGTAAGCATTTGAGGAAATACGGGACCTGAGAACTCAGTCCTATGAAGAAAAAAACACAAGCAGGTCCTTGGTGAACTCACAAATAGGCGTCGGACCTTTATGCAAGGAATTGCCCGGTGAATCCAGTACTCAAAAAACAGCACCCAAAACTTGCGGAAGAGGAACGCATACTCCCCAGGAAAACGCGAGTCACTCTGGCTCAATTCGTTCTGGATACTGTAACAGGTTAAACTCTTACATATCCAGAATCAACCCCGACATACAAAATGTATGCCCGCTTGCAATGTGTCCCCACATGACGCCAACCATCTCTTTAATTGTAATGTGGAACCAACGCCTCTAACACCCCTTTCATTATGGTCCACCCCTGTTGAAATAGCAAGTTTCCTTGGACTCCCGTTAGAGGATATTGATGACAATTTGTGATCGGTCGCAGCTATTAGGTGCGGCGAAGCATTGCTACAACAACAACAACAACAACGCTCTTGGCACAGGGCGCCTCCAGTTTTGTCGGCTGTTTTTAAGAGCTACAATTCCCGATGTGACCATCTCGGCCAAGGATGCCGCCCTCGTCTAAGTGGATGTCATTGCAGAATGGGTGAAAGTCGTATAATCCTCGGCGCATCTACATAATTAAAATTTTACAAGGACCCTGGATAAAATTTTTAAAATGTAGACCAAAGTTTGCAGACGTTTGTGTTGACAACAATGATTTAAATAGTCTTCGTTAAATCAAAACGATATTTTAGAATGGAAGTCGACTTATTTTAAGTTGAAAGATGTTAACTGTTGTTTCCGGCCTTATGATATAAGAGCTCATTATGGATGACCGCGTAGCTTCAGATTAGTTCAACTGCCCATTACATTAGGGTAGTGGCACACACGGTCATTACTGTACTGGACTGTCTTGGGAAGGCTTTTGCTTCACCACTTTGAGTGTTCTTGCGAAGGACAAAGCCTCACCTGGTAAATATATGTGCCTACCTATTCACATTTTTAAAAGGAACCGTAACGTGTAGATGATATTTAAACTTGGGTTGATATGCTATATCCAATGTGATTCACTCCAAGGGACTAGTTTGGGATAGTGCCGCCAACTTTAGGAAATGTCAAACCGGGAGGCTTTGATGATGAAGGGTGAAGTGTGAAAATCAAAATTAACATTTCAGACGCTATTGTATAGTTTCGCAAATAAACAACAGATGTTTGAATGTAAGCCGAAGTGATTTTTCAAACCCTTCTCATACGCACATACATACATATATCCTCAACTTAAGTATGAGGTAAGAATCATTTCAAAGGGGTGTTTATGCCCCTAAAACCTACTAAAAGATACTGCATAACTGATTTCGCTTATTCTTTCAGCCAATCCCAATAAAACTTTTTTAAAAACGGCACCTTTTTTGGGTATTTTGCTTTTTTTACAACGTGAGGACAATTTGAAAACATGTCGCCGTGGGTCATTTATTTGAAATCATTATTCATTATTAACTTTTTGATAAAATTAAATATGCAATGTGAGCATATAAATTATTATATAACTTTTCTTTTAGTATACGTGTGTTTTAGACTAACTCTGTTTTTTAAATAACTTTTGAACAGTTAGAAAGTGTTAAATTTCGCAATTAGTTTCTTATAACTGTCAGTGATGCGCATCCGTTGATACCACTTCGACCATATCCGACCAATTTTCGACATGAACAATAAGTGGCCTGAACAGTCTTAAACAAGAAAAATATAGTAACGCGCCGGACGCCGCCGCCGCCCCGCCGATATTTTGGACATTCGGCGGCGGCGTGCGAAAAACGACCAAAATCGGCGACGCCGGCGGCGTTTATCGGCGGCGTATATCTCTAATACATACAGACATACTTTCACAAATATATAGTATATTAAATGAAATTAACTTTTATACCGGAATGGGCTTCACAGATCTGAAAAGGCAGACACATACGATTTTTGTGTGCAGTATCGTGTCGTTACAAATGAGTAGATGCAAGTATTTGCATGCAAGCGACTAATAGCTAAGAAGAAGGGAAGTACTAACGGGTGTTACAATTATTGCTCTCAATTCAAAGCCTTGAAGTACACTTGGATTTAGTAGGTTATTTACAAGGTATGTCTTTCCTAGAAGCAAAGATCATTTTCTAAAAATCTCTCATCATAACTGTCCCTCATGAACATATTTATATTGAAAGTTGTAATCATTAGAGGGGAGTCTTCGGAAAATGGATGGGTCTCTCTGTTTTTGTACACAGTATATGTTATGGGGATTTTTGGATTAAAAGTTCCACTAATAAAGAAACTAAAAGAATGCATAGTAAAAAGGTGATAGTTTGTTTGATGAGCCATACATTTGCATAATAACCGCGACTCATTTTGACATCAGAAGTCAGGAGAAAGGGACCTATAGAGTGCCAGTGTGAATTCAGTCGTTTTAAGCTTCTTCCTCCTCAAAGCGGTTTATGTACCGAGGATTTCTTGCAGCAAAACTCTTTAACTGCCTTCGGGCTAGTTCTACAGCCTCACGGTCCCATGCCAAGCGTATGCTCTCCAGGTATGTCGGATCGACCACTGCTCCCAATCCTAAATAATTCTCAATTTGTCTTATAAAATTGGTACTTCAAAGGAATGTTTGAAAGCTCTTTAAGGTTGTAAATATTTCAGTTAAATGACATATATCAGGCCTAAGTTAGGAGGGCCGACTCTACAGGAGAAAACCTTGCGCAAAGTATCTAGGAATCATCCTAGGCAGTAAGCTATGGGCTTCAATGGCACTTTATGCATGTAAAAGAATGCTGGGGTGGAAAGCCACACAAAAAGCAACCTACCTCAAAAAAATTAGAGGGGGTATGCAGACTATCAATGCTTAGCATTAAGTGAGCCCTGAAAACACCCCGACCGCTGCACTGTATGCCATTCTACACATTCCACCTGTAGACCTGGTAGCAAAGAACATAACGTTAACAACTGTAACCAGGCTCGGTGCCTCTGGGCAGCTTGAGCGCCGACCATACGGCCATAGTAGTATATCGTCATCAATCACAAGACGAACAGACTACCTGATTCCCTATCTGCACTTCGATCTTAAGGCCAAAATAGAGGTGGACGGTTGGCGCAAGGGTGCTCAAATGGCGGGCGAGGCGATACATGTGTACACAGATTGTTCCAAAGTAGTGGAAGAAGTAGGGTCTGCGATATAGTGTGGTGCTCCGAAAATAAACAGATCCAGCAGGCTGCTGGATTACTGTAGCGTTTTCCAAGCAGAAATAGTAGCCGTAACCAAAGCAGTAGAAACCCTGTAAGAAAATATCCAACAGGGAGAAGCATACATCTATATTGGGTCCCAGGGCATATGGGAATAGATGGGAATGAAAAGCGATGAATTAGCTAAAAAGGGCGCATCCTTTGAAGTTTGCTCCGTAGACGTTCCAATTAGACTGGGCGAAATTAAGCGAAGGTGAGATGTGCATATGAGCGACCAAGCAGGAAAGGCGTGGGTTCAAGCGCGGGACTGTAAAGTGTCGTAGATTATGTGCAGATCTTACAACCTTATGAACATATGACTAAATCTAAGATCTATGCAGCGTTTGCTTTTAACGATGGCATTTACGCTTTATTTATTTATTTATCCTTTTACAAAAAATACTTTAACTTAACGTTTGTATACATATTATTTCGGGAATTATGCACTAAATGAAGCATGACCAATGCTAAGTTTCCAAGTCATGTCTATGCTATGTATGCGATTTCTACGATCTGTCCACGAAGCAACTTTCAAAGATCGCTTTAAAAAGCAAAACTTTCTTGTAAGAATTGTCAGGAAAATTATTTAAGCTACATATATTCGTCATCGAAGCGAAATAAATAGGAAAAGTTGTGTACATGCCCATGTCTTTTAAAATTATGAAAAAACAGCTTAACACCACCGCGGATGCGTGAAAAATTCGGACTTCTAGTTTCGAAAACTATTCAGCCTTTAAGCTCGCCTCGTATGCACCTTCTCTAATGGAAGCCCTTTCGATTTGTAGTACTTCTTTCTTCGCCTGTCATTTTTAATAACTTTAAGCGTTAGTTAACTAAGTGTGTATGTATTTCAACTCTAGTGCGCTGACATACATAAGTAGTGTAATGTAATAATAACTATATAACTATATTTCGCGTCACGAAGATAAGCTGAAGTCAAGCGTTGAATCCTTTTGGAATTATATTCGGTCCAGGAAAGGCTGTTCGAATTTGCCTAACTGTATGACACTCGATAATGTTCGTTCTTCTAGTTTGTTGGACACTGTGAATCTTTTTGCGGATTTTTTCAAGTCCAACTTCGTCGGCGATGCAGTTAATACACATAATTCATATTACGATAATTTTAGCCCGACATCTATTAATTTTGGAAAATTTTCTGTTACAGAGTCAGATACCTGTATTGGTATTACTGCCTTAAAATGTCACACAAAACTGACCTTGATGGCCTGTCTTCTTTCGGGTATGTTTTAGATGTAATGATTACTCAATACTAAGGAAACATATGACTAAATCTAAGATCTATGCAGCGTTTGATTTTGAGGATGGTATTTACGCTTTATTTATTTATTTATGCTTTTACAAAAATACTTTAATTTAACGTTTATAAACATTTAATTTCGGGAAAAGGTAGGTACAATGCATATTTTATGCACTAAATGAAGTATGACCAAGGCTAGGTTTCCAAGTAATGTCTATGCTATATATGCGATTTCTACGATCTGTCCACGAAGCAAACTTTCAAACATCGCTTCTTTCTTAAGAAGTGTAGTTCATCTCTTGCCGAACCTTTATCCCGAATAATTAACCTCTCCTTCTCCTCTGGTGTTTTCATTGATAAGTGGAAGGGGCCTCAATTACGCCTATTCACAAATCTGGTAATAAACATGATGCCAGAAATTACCGACCATATCTAAACTAACTACGTTTCCAAAATTTTCGAGAAAATTGTGAAAGATAAAATAGTCTTCGCTTTTAAAGAAATAATTGATCCAAATCACATGGTTTCGTCCATGGTCGCTCCACAGCTACCAACCTTACTGTGTTCTCTGAGTATTGTATATCAGCTTTTAAGAGTGGATTTCAGGTGGACACCATATATACCGATTTCTCGAAAGCCTTTGATACAGTCTCTCACAACACACTATTATACAAGCTTCGTCGTTTAGGATTCCATTCGGGTCTCCTTACGTGGTTGAGCTCATACCTCCCCTACAGATTAGCGTTTGTAGAAATCGGTACGCGAAATCCTCCTCTTTTGTGGCCACCTCCGTAGTGCCTCAAGGCAGTATTCTTGGCCTGTTCTTATTTGTTATATTTATAAACGATATTAGGTCTTATTTCGATCATGCACAATGTTTACTCTATGCTGATGATTTGAAACTCTTTAGCAAAGTTATTTGTTTGTCCGACGTTTTTTCGGCTACAAATGACCTCAAAAATCTTACTAAGTGGAGTGTTAGAAATAAACCGGCTCTCAATTTCAATAAATGTTTTCATATGACCCTGTCGAAAACTCAAAATAGAATCAACTCAAGTTAGTAGATTCTAAATAATCAGCTGTACACAGTCGAAGTATTCTCTGAACTTTGGTTTTTTACTCTGGGTTCACCTTTGTTTATCTCATGAACTTTGTAATTCAAAAAGCTTACTACAATTTAGTATTTATAAATTGATATGCAAAATATTTTAAAGATCCGTACACAAGAAACCCCCTTATAATTGCCTTGTTAGATCGAAGCTAGAATACGCTTCCTATATTTGGAACCCATTCTATTTTCTCATTCCGACAGGATTAAGCGTGTGCAACGGATGTAGGATTAATTTATATATGAATACTAGAAGACCCGGCAGAAGTTGTCCTGCCCTAAATTTGGCCTATCTGCATACATTTTAATAAGCTTTTACCGTCTAATTCTGCCTTCGCCCCTCTATACTTTTTCAAAATCTTTGCATTCACTTCTCCCTCCGTATTTTTCGCTTCATCAATCTCCATCTTCCTCTCATTCTATCTCTTTCTCTGTCTCCTTCTCTCTTTTCTCTTCTCATTCTTCTGCATCCCTTATTGCCTGTTCCCAGAGGGTGGTATGTATTTTATTCCCATCCCAGTCCCAGTCCCACTCCGAGTCTCAGTCCAGTCCTGGTCCTAATCCCAGTCCCAGTCCGTCTCTGGATAATATATTACTCTGTACTAAAGCACTCATCAACAGCTTTAATTTGATATCCATATTGTATAAACACTGTCTAGGCATTCACCGGCCCACGTTTTGGCCTATATCTCGAGACCCTAGTCACCCAGGGGTATGAAAATTACCCTCTACTAAAGCACTCGTCAACAGCTTTCATTTGATATCAATATTCTATAAACAAATTCTAGGGGTACCCGGGTCCACGTTTTAGGCTATATCTCGGGACCCTAGTCACCCAGGGGTATGAAAATTACCCTCTACTAAAGCACTCATCAAACAGCTTTCATTTGACATCCATATTCTATAAACACATTCTACGGGGTACCCGGGTCCACGTTTTGGCTTATATCTCGAGACCCTAGTCACCCAGTCACCTATCCTATATTTCAAGTTAGATCAAACTACACACGGAATGCAAAAACAAGTTCAAAATCGGTTCAGTAGTTTAGGAGTCCATTGGCCTCAATTGTGTGACACGTGTTTTTATATATTAAGAAGAAGATTGTAGAAAAAATATCTACATAAATGTGCTGGTATGAATTATTTGCATTTTCGCACCTCTTATTTTTTATGAGTCATTTCACAGCGCTTAATTTTAAATATTTATGACAGTGCAAACAAGTATGTTTATCAAGAGGCAATTTCAGTGACAGCCCCAGATCCAAATTTGTATTGTAAATATATTTTAAAACAACAATGACGAGCAACAACAATTATTATTGGAGAAAAATAAACGAAGTTGCAAGAAGAAGAAATTTAATAACAAGAAAAAACAATCAAGTACATACGCAAGAGTGTTGGAACATATGTTACACCAGCACTTAAAAGCAATTAAAAGAAAAATTTCTTTGAAAACAACTTGGGTGGAGCATATTGTAATTTGTTATGTACTTCAAGTAAATATACAAAAACTACATTCTTGTGTACTTTGTACAAAATTTATTTAACGAGTGTTATAAGCACATATCCACATACAGCAGCGAGCACGAAAATAGCAGTGGCAATTTTTATCAAATTTCGTCAATTTGATTCTTATTTTTTTCGATAATTTTCGGCCACCGTGGTGTGATGGTAGCGTGCATCCGCCTATCACACCGTATGCCTGGGTTCAACTCCCGGGTATAAAGCAACATCAAAATTTTAGAAATAAGATTTTTCAATTAGAAGAAAATTTTTCTAAGCGGGGTCGCCCCTCGGCAGTGTCTGGCAAGCGCTCCGATTGTATCTGCCTATGAAAAGCTCTCAGTGAAAACTCATCTGGCCTTGGCAGATGCCGTTCGGAGTCGGCATAAAACATGTAGGTCCCGTCCGTCAATTTGTAGGAAAAATCAAGAGGAGCACGACAGCAATTGGAAGAGAAGCTCGGCCTTAGATCTCTTCGGAGGTTATCGGCGCCTTACTTTATTTATTTTTTTATTTTAAAAATATATCTCAATTTTTGATCACCATATTCAAAAATGTTTTCGAAATAACTCTATAATTTGAGAAAAGTTTTAACATCTTATTTAGAGTCTTATAAATTATTTCAAATGCAGTTTCGTAGCCCAATTAATTTCATTTTCGTAAATACAAGTGTGAGTCCCTCAAAAATGTATTTAATTTTTGAAAATTATTTTTCCGAACGTTTTTATTATATTTTCTTTTCATATGAAGGGCGCATAGTAATAAAATTTTTATATGGAAGAAAAATCTGAAGCAACCTTTGGAAAAAAACTATTCTAAAATTTTTGAGATTTCGAGAGAATTATACTTGTACTTTTTGAGACTAAAATTGATTGAGGTATAAAACTGAATATCGTAAAGATTCATAAAACTCTAAATAAAAATTCGAAATTTGCGTGAAATGTTCTCGAATTTTAGAATTGTTTTCAAAACGTTTTTGAGATTCGTGGTCGGTTACAAAATTCCATAAAAAATTTTCCAAATTGGTTTATATTTGGTTTGCTTGATTTAAGTTGAGAAGAATTAAAAATAAAGTTTAATTCACGAAATTTGATAAAAGTAGCAACTGCTATTTTCCGGTTCTCTGCAGTAGATCAAATAAAGGACGTTTAAAAATATTCAAACAAAAGTTTCGCTCAGTTTTAAAAATGTTAACCTTTCCAAATAAATCACAGAAATGAATTATGCTAGTAAAATCAACAAATCGAGGTTGTTGTTCTTAAACTAACAGACTTCTGCTAAAGCTGATAATTTATTGTTAATTCAACTGACTTTTTTGTCAAGAGAACAAATTTGTTAAGTCATTTCAACAGTAGAGAAAATGTTGTTCTTAAGTTAATAATTTTCTGTAAGAAGTACAGATTGGTCTCAACTAGTGGCGTATCCAGGGGGAAGGCAATCGCCCCCCGCTCTGATCTGGAACTTATGAAAATTATAAGTTTGTTTTAATTATATATACAGTTTTAAAATTTTTAGCTTTTATGTATGTATAATCTATAAGAAAGTCCTAATCGCTCCCCCTCCCCCCCTTCGAAATCGTGCTGGATCCGCCCCTGATTGATTTGATGAAATTCGGACTGTCAAATATCTAACTAATTTTTCTGTTAAAAAAAACTAATTACATTTGTCATTTTGACAGCGAAAACAGCAAACAAACGCATCAGCTAAATTTAAAAAGAAAATCATGCTCACGGCGCTCACTACTTTGTTCCTATGAACATGTTGCCGCAGAAATCTCTTTCACGTCAATAGCCCACATTCAAATGTTGACGCAAATCTGTTATTTTGCAGTTTTTTTATATTCTATGACTAACAGTAAGAGAGCCTCACAGGGATCCCATTTAAAAAACGGTTAAAGCAGGTTGTACAGGGATCCAAGTATAGATTACACTATTAGTTCTCAATATATTAACTTTACACAATATGCGACACCTTCTCTTCGTTTCTTAACGTTCCGGAAACTTATTTCTCGTATCGACACTAAAAGTTTGATCGCTTTTGAGTATTACAAATTATTTAAATTTTTCGAGTCTTCATAGAGAAATCTCTGCTTTGATGTGTGTATATGTGATAGTTTTGAACTAGGTATTACTATCTGAAGGGAAGAGATTCGAAAAATTTGGTAATTTGATTTATAAGGACCCCCATAATGAACATAGAAATATTTGCTGAGGATTTCTAATGGGTATAACGGGTCTTTTTACTTCATCTTAATAAAAAATACTTGCAGTCTTCGCCAAAAAATAAATTGCGTTCCCCCGCCGCTTGACTACTAAAAATATATCACACAAATTCATTACTCACCATGTTGTCCGGTATTTGTTATGATCACCCAAAAATCGATGGTCTTTTCTGGACCCAATTCTTCATAATCCCACTTCTTCTTAACGCGCACCGCGCCATTTGTTTCAACCGTTACCCATGGATTATCATCACGTATTTTAAACGTTTCCTTATCGGTCTCTTTTTCCAATTGGAAGACAGATTTTCCCTCAGTATCGCCATCGGCTTCAGTAAATTCAATACGTTTTGTCGGACGTACCGCGCGCGTTACCCGACGTTTTTCGCGATGATGTGAATGTTCATTGACGGCATCATGATCCAAATGTTGCATAATAAATGAGACCGGCTCAGGTGATAGGAACTCAAGCAAAACTTTAGCTGGCTGTTTGCTTACCAAGCTGGGATAACGTAAATCGTGCGCCTCTACCTCGATCAATAGCTCAGGTGTTTGCGGTTGATCGGCCAACATAATTTCACCAGTTTGTGGAACAATTATAACAATATTGATGGGCGCTGATAAACGATAGGCAATCTTATCACCATCCGCATCGGTAGCTTCAACTTTACCAAGTATACTAAAACGTTTCCATGTAGTGGTTGTGTTACCCTCGAGCCCAGTGGATTTCTGGCCGGCAATGGCAAATTTGTATTCAGTCGTTTTAAATATAGGACGGTTATCATTTTCATCCAATACAGTGACAACAATTTTCGAGACAGTTCTATCAAGCCCATCAACATCAGATGCCTGTACGGAGAGATCATAGTGTGATTTCATCTCACGATCCAATGGTCGATTTGTAACTAACCATACACCATTTTCACCATTCGTATCCACGACAATGGAGTCAAGACTTATCGCACTATTCTTATCTGATTTGCGCGTTTGCAAAGCAAATGCCTGATCCGGATTACCATCGATAATGGTGTAACGCACTTTCTTTGGCTCACCAGCACCCGATTCCAATGCCGCGTCACCACTTAGTGCCTGCATTAGTGGTATGCCATGTACCCGTGTACCTGCTGGACGATTTTCACGCACTTCACCGCTTACATCTAACATAGCGCCAGGGAAACGTAACATATCGCTACGATGCATAACAAATAATTGTAAATTGTGAGTATTCGTGGCGTTAGGTGTCTCTTCGACCACAACTATTTTCACTGGACGATTGACTAGTGGTGAAATATCGGATGTGGTCATAACGACACCATCTTCGAGCACAGTAAAATATTTCGAATAATCACCGGCGAGCATATGATAAGCACCCATTATGGTCACAGCCGCTGGATGTTTCATTGCAGCAGACTCATTTACGGGTACAGTTTTGAACTTTTTAATACTAAATCCTGGATAGGTATCATGCGGTAGAACAAGTGAATACTCACTGCCAGCCGAACCGCCACTGCCAGCCAACATACGTGCAGCGTTGACTGCTGAAATTCCATCCGTTCGACTCGTTTGTTCTACATTATTTGAGGAAGAAGTATGGGTTATCTGCGCTTGCGTTTCGTAGGCGCATATGAGTAGTATGCAAATGCCAATGCTGTACATGTAAATACGATTTAACGAACGCGAACGCGTAGGGAAGATATACGACGCGAGACTAAACGAACGATTTGACGAAGTAATCGGTTTCACTGGGGCTAACGTAGGAGTATCGCACCTTTTATTGTTATTAAAAAACGAACACCCCTGCTGCGACTCGATTAAGTAACGCGCTGCCATTGTGGCAAGCGTGTTACAAATTTATTGCACTGGTCCGAGATTACGAAATTTATGCCCGAAAATAACACTGTCGATTGCACTCTGTTGGAAGTAGTAATATCACAAAGGACCTTAAGTGTTTGTTAATGGAATCACTGCATTTTGGTTTGAACTGAAAAGAGAAACAGGAAGAAAAAATGGAGTTAGACGCATATAATCACACAAGTTATATATGTAAGCATATTTGAATAACTAAATATAATCAACGGAAAATGTGTACATCTGTTGACCTTTTCTGAGAATCAGTACCACAAATAATTAATGCTGAGCCGCAGAAAGATTCTCAGCCTCTTATAACATGACAATCGTCATCCGATCTTTTATCAAGGAATTGAGACCTCTATTCTCCCTCTGTTACTGACCGAACAAAACAGAATATAGCTAGCGAATTTTTTTCACTTTCTATTTACAATGACGGTTTATGTATAGGTTCGAAACCCCCTAACTTTAGTAGGTTAGGTTAGGTTAGGTTGGGTGCCCGCTGCTTCAACTAGCTGGAAGTAGCTCACTTCAACGTGGTCAGTGCTGATATCATATGAGCCACTGATATCTTTTAGTTAATTGAATAGTTGCATGGCAAAATTACACTTTCTGATAAAACAAGCAGCGATCCCCAAACTTCGTCAAACCTTTCGTATAGATCTCTACTGAGATATTTACGCCTTTTTCTTACAAAATTGTAGGCAGTTAAGCATGAAGTGATTGGGTGAATCTACTTCATCGTCTTCCATGCCAGTAACACAATTAAGATTTTCCAGAATACTCAGCCGCAACCTGGTAATGTCGCTGGGTGCTTGTTATCCACAACCTGCACAAGTATTTTGAAAGCCGGCAAGAAGTGGCGTCGGCACAGCGCTTGCTTTGTTGACTGAAGGCCAACCTTTTAAGGAGAATATTGCAAGTAGCAAGCGGTGTACTAAAACCTCATCTAGCATTCGCCCACTACTCACACCTACAAACTCGCACTCAAAGATCCTTTATAGAAAAGGAGCTTTCTAGACCACGAGAGATTTAAGGCACTCTCTCTAACACAAGACACACTGCACAGCATCCAGTCCATCACAACCTTAATAGCGGGGACTTTCGCTTGGAAGACAGTACAGTAGTCAGGCAGCCTAGCTACCTTTGTAAAGATCTGTCAGCGTTTTCTAATGGCTCTTCAAGCAATAGTATAAGGCGACTGAGGCTTTCCTGGCTATCTTTAACAGCTTATTGTCAAGTATAATGCCAAGGTACTTAACTTTATTAAATAGTACTAAACCCACTTCGCCTATGGTGGGTGGTCTGAGAGCAGATATCTTGTACCACCTAGCCACCATGCGGAGATCCCTCTACGTACCCGGATATTACCGACAAGGATTGCTAGATCGCCAGCATAGGCCGCTATTTAGCAGCCTTTGAATTCGAAGTTTTATAGTAGTTCGTTTATGACCACGTCCGAGACGAGGGGGGAAAAATCCCCCCGTCGGCGTACACTTTCTTACCCTTCTGAGAGTCACTGAGCCTTCCGCTGTGGTAAATATGCCGTCTGTTGGCGGCCACCGTGGTGTGATGGTAGCGTGCTCCGCCTACTACACCGTATGCCCTGGGTTCACACCCCGGGCAGAGCAACATCAAAATTTTAGAAATAAGGTTTTTCAATTAGAAGAAAATTTTTCTAAGCGGGGTCGCCCCTCGGCAGTGTTTGGCAAGCGCTCCGGTTGTACTTCTGCCATGAAAAGCTCTCATTGAAAACTAATCTGCCTTGCAGATGCCGCTAGAAGTCGGCATAAAACATGTAGGTCCCGTCCGGCCAATTTGTAGGGAAAATCAAGAGGAGCACGACGCAAATTGGAAGAGAAGCTCGGCCTCAGATCTCTTCGGAGGTTATCGCGCCTTACTTTAATTTATTTTATTTTTTAATTATGCCGTCCAAAAGTCTACTGTTAAATACGGTCAGAGAAGATTCGACTCCCAACCCTGTTAAAGTCCTACCGACAGCAATCGGCAGGACATTATTGAGAGCCCTTTCGATATCGAGAAAAGCACCCTGTACAAGCTCTTTGAGCTCGAGTTATACTTCTATCAGTTTACCAAATGAATGGAGGGCTGGTTTCGTAGACCAGCCTTTTACTCCGCATAAATAGGCGCTACAGCGCTTTTAGCTAGAACACGGAGATACTGATCAGTTTGAAATCCTTGGGATAGACATGATAACTCTTCCCCTTAGGAATGAAAGTTGATTTTTATGGAAAATATCAAGAAAAAGCAATCAGCTGATGGGATAACACTGTATGGTACTGATTTCGCCGTGGCTACCACAAATAAATCTTTTCTGATGACAGAAATACAAACGAACCACTGCAGAGTTGCTTGCCTCAGGATATGAACACGAGCCCTTTGGTATGATACCCAATCACACTAATCCCACACAACTGCGTCTGACAGACATACATAGTTAAATATCGTGATAATTATTCTCAAACCAATAAAATTGGTGTAAATCGATAAATTCCAATTGAGAAGCGACCGAAGTGTCACAAAAATTTCGAGTATAATTAAAACGTCATTAGCACCACCCACACAATGAATGGCAATGAACGCAACATAAGTGGGAGTTTATATGTACTAAGGCACTGAGTAAACACACATTTTTTTTTAATTATATGCATTTAATTGTTTGTGAGAAGAAGTGGAATAGTGAAGGTTAATTTCCTTATAGAAATGCTTTTCCACAAACACTGCCAGCAACTGCTTAGCACACCGTTATGTTGTCAAAAATCAGTTTAAACAAGTAAGGAAGGTTAAGTTCGGGTGTAACCGAACATTACATACTCAGTTGAGAGCTATGGTGACAACATAAGGGAAAATAACCAAGTAGGAAAATGAACCGAGGGAAACCCTGGAATGTGTTTGTATGACATGTGTATCAAATGAAAGGCATTAAAGAGTATTTTATGAGGGAGTGGGCCATAGTTCTATAGGTGGACGCCATTTAGGGATATAGCCATAAAGGTGGATCAGGGTTGACTCTAGAATGCGTTTGTACGATATGGGTATCAAATGAAAGGTATTAATGAGTATTTTAAAAGGGCGTGGACCTAAGTTCTATAGATGGACGCCTTTTCGAGATATCGCCGTAAAGATGGACCAGGGGTGACTCTAGAATGCGTTTGCACAATATGGGCATCAAACGAAAGGTGTTAATGAGTATTTTAAAAGGGAGTGGGCCTTAGTTCTATAGGTGGACGCCGTTTCGAGATATCGTCATAAAGGTGGACCAGGGGTGACTCTAGAATGCGTTTGTACGATATGGGTATCAAATGAAAGGTGTTAATGAGTATTTTAAAAGGGAGTAATCCTTAGTTCCATAGGTGGACGCCGTTTCGAGATATCGCCATAAAGGTGGACCAGGGGTGACCCTAGAATTTGTTTGTACAATATGGGCATCAAACGAATGGTGTTAATGAGTATTTTAAAAGGGAGTGGGCCTTAGTTCTATAGGTGGATGCCGTTTCGAAATATCGCCATAAAAGTGGACCAGGGGTGACTCTAGAATGTGTTTGTACGATATGGATATCAAATTAAAGGTATTAATGAGGATTTTAAAAGGGAGTGGTGGTTGTTGTATATGTGGTCGCCTTTTCGAAATATCGCCATAAAGGTGGACCAGGGGTGACTCTAGAATGCGTTTGTACGATATGGATATCAAATTAAAGGTATTAATGAGTATTTTAAAAGGGAGTAATCCTTAGTTCCATAGGTGGACGCCGTTTCGAGATATCGCCATAAAGGTGGACCAGGGGTGACCCTAGAATTTGTTTGTACAATATGGGTATCAAAAGAAAGGTGTTAATGAGTATTTTAAAAGGGAGTAATCCTTAGTTCCATAGGTGGACGCCGTTTCGAGATATCGCCATAAAGGTGGACCAGGGGTGACCCTAGAATTTGTTTGTACAATATGGGTATCAAAAGAAAGGTGTTAATGAGTATTTTAAAAGGGTGTGGGGCTTAGTTCTATAGGTGGACACCTTTTCGGAATATCGCCACAAAGGTGGACCAGGGGTGACTCTAGAATGTGTTTGTACGATATGGGTATCAAATTAAAGGTATTAATGAGGGTTTTAAAAGGGAGTGGTGGTTGTTGTATAGGTGGTCGCATTTTCGAGATATCGCCATAAAGGTGGACCAGGGGTGACTCTAGAATGCGTTTGTACGATATGGATATCAAATTAAAGGTATTAATGAGGATTTTAAAAGGGAGTAATCCTTAGTTCCATAGGTGGACGCCGTTTCGAGATATCGCCATAAAGGTGGACCAGGGGTGACCCTAGAATTTGTTTGTACAATATGGGCATCAAAAGAAAGGTGATAATGAGTATTTTAAAAGTGAGTATTCCTTAGTTCCATAGGTGGACGCCGTTTCGAGATATCGCCATAAAGGTGGAGCAGGGGTGACCCTAGAATTTGTTTGTACAATATGGGTATCAAAAGAAAGGTGTTAATGAGTATTTTAAAAGGGCGTGGGGCTTAGTTCTATAGGTGGACGCCTTTTCGAGATATCGCCATAAAGGTGGACCAGGGGTGACTCTAGAATGAGTTTGTACGATATGGGTATCAAAT
Source organism: Eurosta solidaginis (assembly GCA_029619165.1). Lineage (NCBI taxonomy): Eukaryota > Metazoa > Arthropoda > Insecta > Diptera > Tephritidae > Eurosta > Eurosta solidaginis. The sequence goes on from JARSSU010021855.1 coordinate 29,255, forward strand.
TAAAGATATTAATGAGAGTTTTAAAAGGGAGTGGTGGTAGTTGTATATGTGAAGGCGTTTTCCAGATATCGACCAAAATGTGGACTAGAGTGACCCAGAACATTATCGGTTGGATACCGCTAATTTATTTATATATGTAATACCTGGCAAGATTTTAAGGGTGTTTTATTTTGCCCTGCAGAACTTTTTCATTTTCTTCTACTTAATATGGTAGGTGTCACAACCATTTTATAAAGTTTTTTCTAAAGTTATATTTCGCGTCAATAAAACAATCCAATTACCTTACCATGTTTCATCCCTTTTTTCGTATTTGGTATAGAATTATGGCATTTTTTTAATTTTCGCAATTTTCGATATCGAAAAAGTGGGCGTGGTCATAGTCGGATTTCGTTCATTTTTCATACCAAGGTAAAGTGGGTTCAGATAAGTACGTGAACTGAGTTTAGTAAAGATATATCGATTTTTGCTCAAGTTATCGTGTTAACGGCCATGCGGAAGGACAGACGGACGACTGTGTATAAAAACTGGACGTGGCATCAACCGATTTCGCCCATTTTCACAGAAAACAGTTAACGCCATAAAATCTATGCCCCTACCAAATTTCAAAAGGATTGGTTAATTTTTGTTCGATTTATGGCATTAAAAGTATCCTAGACAAATTAAATGAAAAAGGGCGGAGCCACGCCCATTTTTAAATTTTCTTTTATTTTTGTATTTTGTTGCACCATATCATTACTGGAGTTGAATCTTGACATAATTTACTTATATACTGTAAAGATATTAAATTTTTTGTTAAAATTTTACTTTAAAAAAAATTTTTTTTTAAGTGGGCGTGGTCCTTCTCCGATTTTGCTAATTTTTATTAAGCGTACATACAGTAATAAGAATAACGTTCCTGCCAAATTTCATCATGATATCTTCAACGACTGCCAAATTACAGCTTGCAAAAGTTTTAAATTACCTTCTTTAAAAAGTGGGCGGTGCCACGCCCATTGTCCAAAATTTTACTAATTTTATATTTTGCGTCATAAGCTCAACTCATCTACCAAGTTTCGTCGCTTTATCTGTCTTTTGTAATGAATTATCGCACTTTTTCGATTTTTTGAAATTTTCGATATCGAAAAAGTGGGCGTGGTTATAGTCCGATATCGTTCATTTTAAATAGCGATCTGAGATGAGTGCTCAGGAACCTACATACCAAATTTCATCAAGATACCTCAAAATTTACTCAAGTTATCGTGTTAACGGACGGACGGACGGACGGACGGACGGACATGGCTCAATCAAATTTTTTTTCGATCCTGATTATTTTGATATATGGAAGTCTATATCTATCTCGATTCCTTTATATATGTACAACCAACCGTTATCCAATCAAACTTAATATACTCTGTGAGCTCTGCTCAACTGAGTATAAAAATAGGCTCAATGACTACGTGGGGTTACCAGAAGTGGGTTGGCCACCAAACTGGAAAATTCGATCGAAAACTAGGACCTATGTAGTAAAATAATCCATCCTTTTGCAAATACTAGAATACTAGAAGCTTTCTATGACCTACGCTCCTTGCTAATTCAAGTTACGATATCTTCTACAATTTGCATTCCTGCACTTAGTCTCACGCCTTCCCTGCTTGGTCGAATATTGTGCTCTGTTCAGCTAGCTCATCCGCTTTTTCATTTCTATCTATTCCCATATGCACAGGGAACCAACATAGATGTATATTTCTCCAAATATCGATTCTTTCCAGGGGTTGCTTTGCACACTCTAAAACGCTTTTAGATATTATTCCATAAAAGATTGTTGCCTTGCTAGGCTGACAGGGTAAAAATTGACGCATCTCCAGTTTAAGCTTTTTGACGGAATTGTTTCCACTGCCTTAGTAACGGCTACGAATTCCGCCTGAAAAACACTACCGTGACTTGACAGCTTGTAAGATCTATTTATTCGAAGATCAGTGAAGTAAACCGCAGATCCAACTTCTTCCATTTATTCAGAATCATCGTACTGCACGTGTATAGTCACGTCTGCCATTTAAGTACCCTTGCGCCAACCTTCCATCTCTGCTGTGGCACTAAACGAACAATCGAAATGCAGGCAGGGCACAAGCTATTATGTTTGTGCCATATTTGATTGCGAGATAGTACTATGGCCGTAAGATCTGCGCTCAAGCTGCCCCGAGGCATTAGTCTCGCTACAATTTTTAACGTACTGTTCTTCGCCACCAGGTCTATAGGTGGAATGTGCAGAATGGCATACAGTGCAGCTGTCAGGGTTGGTTTCAGGGCTCCCATAACGCTAAGCTATTACACCATGCATACAACCTCTAATTTTTTGAGGTATGTCTCTTTACGCTGTAATGAGAGAGAGAGGATGCCAGACACTACCAAAGGTGCTTCCGATGCCTTCTTCACTCTCTCCTCCATGTTAGATTCCATTAAACTTACTGTCTACAATGGTTCCGAGATATTTTGTTCAAAGCTTATTCTGCAGGATCACACCTCCTAGCTTAGACCTATTTCAATTCGTGATCGAAATTAGCTGCCAGGATTGTAAAATCAAAAAAATACACGTAAAAAATTGTATGCAATATTTTAGTGCAAGGAAGTGGAGGATATTAAAATGCAACGCTGCTTGAATCCTTTTATTTCTCTCTCCAAAATCTTTAGCAATTAATTTGACGAGCCTCCTTCGTATTTCGTTATTTTCAATGCCAAATATTTTACGCTTTCTAATGATGGCGGTGATCTCGTAGTCTAGCATATTTTGTTGCAATACATGAGCAAACCGTGCAATCCGTGCACCTTGCGCGACAAAGTGAATCCCCCTAATACTGTATTGTAATATTTATATACATATGTACATACATACATAGGTACATTATTCAAAATATCATAAATTTTTCCGATTAATTGACAATTTGTAAAAACGATCCGACGGCTGTTTTTTTTCGTTGCTTGCAGCGTTTTGTTGTTGCTCTAAATTCTATAAATTTAAGCATGTAACACAGATATGTATGTACATTATTGTTTATGGATTTGAAATCATTTGTTGTACTTCAGTCAATGGCCCATAAATAGCCGGCCACCATGTAGCGGTTGCTCCCGCTGCAGATGTGGCACATCCCACTTGTTAAATGATTTTTAAATGAGCTTGTAAACAATAGCTTTGGGCTTTTTATAGCTGCCGGTAAATTTCCACTGCTAAACTGACTAGCAATTATTTCATAGGAAAATACATATAACTTACTTATGTTACAAAGTAATGTGGGCGATGTGATTGTGTCTATGTTAATTTTTACAAATTGATTATCATTTACATATTTATATGTTTGTTATTTCTTTTTATATTCAGCTGAGCAGAGCTCACAGAGTATATTAACTTTGTTCGCATAACGGTAATCCGTAACGGCATAAACTAATGGAGATAGATATAGACTTCTATATATCAAAATGATCTGAGCGAAAAAAGAAATTTATTTAGCCATGTCCGTCCGTCCGTCCGTCCGTCCGCCCGTCCGTAAACACGATAACTTGAGTAAATTTTGAGGTATCTTGATGAAATTTGGTATGTAGGTTTCTGGGCACTCATCTCAGATCGTTATTTAAAATGAACGAAATCGGACCATAACCACGCCCACTTTTTCAGATATCGAAAATTTCGAAAAACCGAAAAAGTGCGATAATTTATTACCAAAGACGGATAAAGCGATGAAACTTGGTAGGTGGGTTGACCTTATGACGTAGAATAGAAAATTAGTAAAATTTTGGACAATGGGCGTAGCGCCGCCCACTCTTGAAAGAAGGTAATTTGAAAGTTTTGGAAGCTGTAATTTGGCAGTCGTTGAAGATATCATGATGAAATTTGGCAAGAGCGTTACTCCTATTCCTATATATGAGCTAAATAAAAATTAGCAAACTCGGATGGCGAACACGCCCACTTTTTAAAAAAAAATTTTTTAAAAGTCAAATTTTAACAAAAAATTTAATACCTTTACATATATAAGTAAATTATGTCAACATTCGACTCCAGTAATGATATGGTGCAACAAAATACAAAAATAAAAGAAAATTTCAAAATGGGCGTGGTTCCGCCCTTTTTAATTTAATTTGTCTAGAATACTTTTAATGCCATAAGTCGAACAGAAATTACCAATCCTTGTGAAATTTAGTAGGGGCATAGATTCTATGACGATAACTGTTTTCTGTGAAAATGGGCGAAATCGGTTGAAGCCACGCCCAGTTTTTATACACAGTCGACCGTCTGTCCTTCCGCTCGGCCGTTAACACGATAACTTGAGCAAAAATCGATATATCTTTACTAAACTTAGTTCACGTACTTATCTGAACTCACTTTATCTTGGTATAAAAATGGCCGAAATCCGACTATGACCACGCCCACTTTTTCGATATCGAAAATTACGAAAAATGAAAAATGCCATAATTCTATACCAAATATGAAAAAGGGATGAAACATGGTAATTGGATTGGTTTATTGACGCAAAATATAACTTTAGAAAAAACTTTGTAAAATGGGTGTGACACCTCCATATTAAGTAGAATAAAATGAAAAAGTTATGCAGGGCGAAATCAAAAGCCCTTGGAATCTTGGCAGGAATACTGTTCGTGGTATTACATATATAAATAAATTAGCGGTACCCGACAGATGATGTTCTGGGTCACCCTGGTCCACATTTTGGTCGATATCTCGAAAACGCCTTCACAAATACAACTAAGGGCCACTCCCTTTTAAACCTCTCATTAATACCTTTAATTTGATATCCATATCGTACAAACACATTCTAGAGTCACCCCTGGTCCACCTTTATGGCGATATCTCGAAAAGGCGTCGACCTATAGAACTAAGCCCACTCCCTTTTAAAATATCATTACGCCTTTCATTTGATCCCATATCGTACAAACACATTCTAGAGTCACCCCTGTCCACCTTATGCGATATCCGAAATGGCGTCCACTAAACTAGGCCCACCCTTTTAAAATACTCTTAATACCTTCCATTTGATACCCATGTCATACAAACACATTCCAGGGTTTCCCTAGTTCATTTTCCTACATGGTGATTTTCCCTTATTTGTCCCCAAAGCTCTCAGCTGAGTATGTAATGTTCGGTTACACCCGAACTTGCCTTCCCTACTGTTTATACTCAGCGTGCTTTGCACACAGAGTATATTAACTTTGATTGGATAACGGTTGGTGTACAGGTATAAAGGAATCGAGATAGATATAGACTTCCATATATCAAAATCATCAGTATCGAAAAAAATTTGATTGAGCCATGTCGTCCGTCCGTCCGTCTGCTCGTTAACACGATAACTTGATTAAATATTGAGATATCTTCACCAAATTTGGTACGCGAGCTTATCTGGACCCAGAATAGATTGGTATTGAAAATGAGCGAAATCGGATGATAACACCCCCACTTTTATATATATGGAAAACACAAAAAACTGATTATTTAGTAAATAATACACCTAGAATGTTAAAATTTGACGTGTGGACTGATATTGAGAGCTCTTGACAAAAATTTGAAAAAATGTTTAAAATGGGCGTGGCACCGCCCACTTGTGACAAAATGAATTTTACAAATATTATTAATCATAAATCAAAAGTCGTTAAACCTATCGTAACAAAAATTCGGCAGAGAGGTTGGCTTTACTATAAGGAATGCTTTGAAGAAAAATTAACGAAATCGGTTAAGGACCACGCCCACTTTTATATAAAATATTTTTAGAAGGGTCGTGGACGAATAAAATAAGCTATATCTTTGCAAAGAAGAGCTTTATATCAATTGTATTTCATTTCCCAAGTGGATTTTTAACAATAAATAGGAAAAACTTCAAATTTTAAAAAAATGGGCGTGGCACCGTCCCCTTTTATGCTAAGCAATTTTCTATGTTTCGGGCGCCATAACTCGAAGAAAATTAACGTATCGTTATAAAATTGGGTACACAATTTTCCCTATAGCAGGAAATATTTATAAACTGGACGGATCGGTTAAAGACCACTGCAACTTAGATATAAAACAAGTTTAAAAGGGTCGTAGACTAGAATAATAAGCTATAACTGAGCAAAAAATAGTTTTGAATCAATGATATTTCACTTATCAAGTTTTACTGTAAGAGGAAATGGGGAGACATTTTTTAAACGGGCGGTGCCACGTGTTATGTAGAAAATATTTATCTGAAATGAAATGTACAATTGAAGCTCACGCTGAGTATATAATGTTCGTTACACCCGAACTTAGACACCTTGACAATGGGACCACTCCAACTTACTCGGAAGCTATCAGCAGCCATTTATAAGTAGTTTGCTGGTTGGAGCAGTGACTATATAAGTTTGTGAAAATATCTTTGCAGTCTAGGTCGGCCATGTGATTGTAGGGTCCACATTAGGTCGGCGTCGCTTTAAAAATCGCTCACACAAAATGCTCGGTGAAATCGTATTCTAGGGATCAACATAAGAAACTTTGCCGAGAGGACCCATACCTCTAAAACGAATTCTGATGTCTCCCACCCTTGGGTCGAACTTTGGGTAGGGGCAAATTTCGATTCTACCTGCTGTGTCTTGTGGGGCTTAAAAAAGCAACACAAGCAATTTTACGATCTGTCGATTGTGTCCATGATACCTTCCTTTTAAAACGTTGAATAAAAACCCACACAACTAAGTTACGACATGCAAATGCATCACAGTGATGCCTTGTTTTAAAAGGGGTTTGTAAAAACGCTAATTTCTAATAATTTTTTGATTTCTTTTCTATTACTAAGTTAAATTCATTTTTTCATTTACATATGTTCTGACTAAATAAATTTCTAAAGACAAAAATAAACTCCAAAAAGAAAAAACATAGGCATTTCAAATGGGATTTTTCAAAATTTGCCCCTACGACCCAAAGGGGGGACATCAGAATTCGTTTTAGAGGTATGGTTCCTTCGGCAAAGTTTCTTATTTTTGATCCCTAGAATATGATTTTCGCAGAGCAATGGGCGATTTTTTTGCCTCCCCACAAATCGACCCGGCCTAGTCCACATCTCTCACTATACTCCTATTTTAACACATAAATATGTACTACAGACGATAACTCAAAATTCTAGATACTGTATAGCAAACAAGAAGGCTTGACTTCGAGAGGGGTATTAGGCCTCGATGATTTGACATGGTCATCGTCTCGAAGCACGTTGCCGGCCCATTACGTCCCGGGTATATGTAATTGAACTGATTTTGGGTTTTTACTAAAAAGGCCGATATTAGTTGCCTCAGCAGTTGGTTTCCTCCTGCTTAGAAGTAATATAACAAAATGACATTCATGTGTTGTTGTTCTTCTAAAAAACTGGCTTTGTTTACAGAAAACTAGCCAACAACAACTGCATAGTCTTCGTTACTAACAGACATACAAACTCTGTGGTACGAAAGATAAATAGATGCAAAAAGAATGCCATCGATCATCACAGGTTCAAATCCCACACTCCCGAGAGAAAAGGTTAAAGAAATCTCCAAGGTATAATCGAAACTGCTGCCACCTTGTCCTTCCTGCGTTGCGCTGTTACAATTTTCTCAGTAGCTTATTATTTAAACACACCTACTTTGAAATATTATTAATAAAGAAAAACGGACAATAATTGTTCTTAATTCTTCTTTTCTTAATGCATATCTTTTTTTATTGGAATGTGAATATGTATATATCTATGTACGGCGGCCACCGTTGGTGTGATGGTAGCGTGCTCCGCCTATCACGCCGTATGCCCTGGGTTCAACTCCCGGGCAAAGCAACATCAAAATTTTAGAAATAAGATTTTTCAATTAGAAGAAAAGTTTTTCTAAGCGGGGTCGCCCCTCGGCAGTGTCTGGCAAGCGCTCCGATTGTATTTCTGCCATGAAAAGCTCTCAGTGAAAACTCATCTGCCTTGCAGATGCCGTTCGGAGTCGGCATAAAACATGTAGGTCCCGTCCGGCCAATTTGTAGGGAAAAATCAAGAGGAGCACGACGCAAATTGGAAGAGAAGCTCGGCCTTAGATCTCTTCGAAGGTTATCGCGCCTTACATTATTTTGTATGTACTTACATATATCTATATCTACATCAACACTGTTTTAAACATCTGTGTACGAAAAAGCAAATTAAACAGCGACTTATGACAAACTCGAAACTTATAAATCTTGCAAATAGTCACTACACCATCTCTGCAGATAATAAAATTGTGACAGTCTGAAGTCTGTTAACGGAAGGTTAGGTTAGGTTGAACTGATCCGTCAGTGAGGCCTCACATAGATCTGAATAAGTCCGGAGTGTTATCAGAAGCTGTTTAACGACCAATTGAAAAACCTATCAAAACCAGGACTATGTATAAAATACCTCCGCCCTCTTGCAAATATTTCTAGAAGCTTCCTAGGAATTAAGACACTTGCTGCTTCTAGATCTGACAGCGTGTATCACTCTAATAGCTGGATGCTGTTAGCCTGTGCAGCGCCGGGCAAGAGCACGAGAACAGTGCTCAAGTCGTCTCCTCTCCAGCGCGCACTTACTACATCTGCTGCTATCACTGACCAAGCCTAAATGCATGTGACGACCAGAAGCAGTGTCCAGTCACACTACCGTACTGCGTCTACAGCCTTTTTAATGATAGAAGCCACTTGTTCATTCTCAAGGTTGTAAGACCTACACATCATCTTCGATACTTATCAGCCCGCGCTTGAAACCACTCTTCCTGCTTGGTAGATCATGTGCACTCTCTTCTTCGTTTAATTCGACTCAGTCTAATGGGACATCTACGGAGCAATGCTTCAAGCGCGCGCTTTAGCTAATTCATCCGCTTTTTCATTCCCATCTATTCCCATATGCCTGGAACCCAATATAGATATCGCTTCTCCCTGTCCGATTCTCTCAGAGCATACTTACACCCTAACAACGCAGTTAGATGCTGTGGTATGGCGAGATTACTGCTAATTGCTGCATGACTGTCATACTATGTTAACACGATTGCAGATTTGGCTCTTTTCTTCCAGGGTTCTACTGCTTCGGTTACGGCTACTATTTATCCGCTTGGAAAATGCTACAGTACTCCTGCAGGATCCGGTAGGATCTGTATTTCCGGATCAGCACAGTATAGCCGGAGAGCAGATCTACTCCTTCCCACTACTGGAACCATATGTGTGACACATGTTATCGCCTCGTCGCCATTGAGCACCTTGCAGCCAACCGTCACCTCTAGCGTATCCTGTTAACTGAAGATATACAAAAGAAATCGACATCTCCTCTATTACCCACAGCGTGAAAAAAGTACTTTTGAGTGAAATGTAGACTTACAGCTTATAACGCGGAGGCCACGAATAGTTGTTTTAGAAAAAGAGAAGGACCTCGTTGGCTCGCTAAAACATTTCGAATAAACATGAAGTGAGTGAGTGAAAAGTAACTTAGCTAAGCTTTTAACGCCGGAGGCGACGAATAGTTGTTTTAGAAACAGAGACACTCGTTGGCTCGCTAACACATTTCGGATAACTCATGATCAACATTATCATTTCGGGTTAATTTATGAATGTCAACGTATTTATGGCAAGTCTCGCCAGTATTGATTTTATGTCGACAAGATAAAAGATACCAATTTATTTTAAATGTATACGAATGGCTAGACAGAGTGGCTGAAGCTGGTGGTGAAATATCTTACATATTAATGTGGCCGTTTTTTATAGTTTGTATATGTTGTTATTGTGACGTTATGATAGAGATTTCGTCTTAGAGACCTCAACGATTTGTTCGATTGTTGGTATCATAAATAAATACCTCTACCTCTACGTATTGGTGCGTAAAAAGAAATATGTCTACAAACTCTTTTTCCTTCATGCAGATATTACCTACCTATGTACGATTGAGTATGTAGTAAGTAGTTTTTAACTTTGTAAGTAATAAAAATAATTATTCAGTAGATGGCTGATTTGATAGCAAACTGATTGTACGAAACTAATGGTTGCTTACAGTTGACTCACTGCGACTCAACTGCTTATATGTCGAAAGAGTATGGAGATCCACTCTTTCATAAGCTTCATGCATCGAGATAAATGATGTAGAAATGTTATAACAGTACTAAAGATATTATCATATTTACTAAGGTGATGGAGAGAAATTTGTATGTTAGTTTTTTTATGCATATTTTAAACACAAGATGGATTAGTTGCCCAATCTGATAAAAGTGCATACTCAGCTGTTCACGTTCTAAGTATGTTTGAAACCCTAAGCTCTTGTGTTAAGCAAACTGTGAAACCGTTTTCGTCCGAGGTATTTCAAGAAGTAACACTTTTCATGCGTAAGCTCGATGTCTCAACATTTCTTTAACCATGTCATCTTGTACGCGTATGGACACAAACAAAGGTTTTCCTCAAGTAATTTTATGTTAGTTTTTCGAAATAGAACTATAGGAACCTTCGAACTTTAAGATGGCCGCGTCACGATGACTTTAAAACAACTGTGGTACGCGTGGGCGTTCTAAAATCAGTCAAATGCCACAAATTGCTCCCAAAGCACCACGAAATAATGTGACCTGTTTCTACTAAGCACGTCACAACGTTGTAAGCCAATAATCTGTTGTTTAACATATAAAAAGATGATTATAGAGATCCTAAGCGGCCACCGGGGTGTGGCCAGAAAAATGAAAAATAGTCAAAAATCAGTTTTGTGATGAGAAACTACTATGTAGACTCCTTCAGCTCGCATTTCCTGCATACCCTCTTATTGACGCGGCCTAACGTACAAGCATATGAAGCTAGAAAGCCGTTTCCTGTCAATATGCCGTCGTCAGCATCCTTTTTCGCTTTAGAGATATAGCAACCTTGTCATCTAACATCGTAGGATTATAGACCATGATCTAAGAATTTTGCAGCCCGCGCTTCTGATAACACGCCTTTCCGGCTTAATGCAACATGTGAAACTTCTTCTCTTTCTGCTTTTGATTTCTCCCAACGGGTTGGCCTGTAATAATTTTGTCTGCCGTTGATTCATCGAGGATGCGCATTCCTCCTTTGCCAACTGTCTCGGCCTTTCGTTACTTTCTATACCTGCATGGTCAGAGGGATCACTATAGATCATGTCCAGGCCTCAGCCACGTGGCTCTATGCTTGTGCAGTCCAGTGCCTTTATGCTCGCCCCCTGACTGCCATGTATCTATTGACGCGACTGCAGCTTAAGTCAACTCCTCTAGAATGTCCGACTCGCCCCTTTTCCATCAATTTGATAAATAGCATTGACATGAGTACAAGTAAGGAGCGCTTTGTTTTAAAACTATCCTTAAACTACAAGACATATTTGCTGCTATTGTCAAAAAGTTTAACCAAAAGTATTATCAGGAATATAGACAGTACATAAAAAGATTTAAGTGAACTTTTTGCAAGGGAATCACCGTAGTATTTTTAAACGGTTTAGTAAACAGCTGAAGAGTTATGACTTTGTGTTCTAGAAATATTGCTTTCCTGTACAATGTTGTCATTTGATACTAACAATTCACTCTCCTACAGTCGGAAGGAGCACTTGGTGACCAGTTCCATGTTTTACTGAAAATTCAAAGTAAACCAGACAGGTTTAGTATAGTCGGTCAGAAAACTGTATGGTGCGATACCACCTTTGTGAAACATGCCATAGTATTACTTTGTGTTGCAAAATTGTTGATGATATATATGTAAGTTAGCATTCTAAACCCCAAAAAATTTACCGATTTTGCTCATATTTGGGTTCAACTACCGTGTGGGATTATGCTTTCTGGTCAAAAACTTCTATAGTCAGAGGTGTCGGTAGTCTCCTGCGCCTTCATCCACATTATGTTGGGC
>JARSSU010021856.1:0-41436 GCA_029619165.1 Eurosta solidaginis
CACCTTAGACCGACATCAAAGGAAACAAAGTAGACACAATGTTCAGTATGTTTACTATGGAAAAGTAAGAATATGAAAACTCTAAAGCCCGATTATCGAGCTTTTACCGGTAAAATAGTACCCAGAACATTACTGTAACGAATATCGTTACCAGTTTTTTATCCGCGATCTGGGCCAAGTGGTAACGCTGTCATCACCGAAAAACTCACCAGTGTCTGTTGAGACAAATTTTGAAAAGGTAGTTTTCCTTCGCTCTTTCACGGGTTGCACTTTGGTTCCATTTAGACCAAAAAAATGGGTTCCTTCCAACACCCTTTTGTCACGCTGCGTCCCTTTCTTCAATTTTGGTCCTTTTTAGGCAAGTAGCCACGACACTGGTACTTTTCTTTCTTCTTCACTCAGGTAAAAAATCACATATGCCCAAAAAAATTCGCCACACTTTCGTTAGCCCCCATCATAAATTTTGATTACTTCATGGAAAGAAATCTCGGCCATAAAAAAATTGCCATATCAACAAAATGTACCAGAACAAATCTTCACCTTAGGATATAATTTATGCCAGGCATTAAAAAGAAAAGGTTGGCAAACAAATGTCGTTAAGTGTTGAGAAATAACCGATAATCAAAAAAAATCTTGTTTTATTATAATATTAGCTGTTTTTTTTTTCTCACATCTATATACGTTTACCGCTAAACTTTATATGGAACTTGCTAAGCCGACAAATACCTCCTTAAATACACACTCTGAAAATTGCTACCGATAAAAAATTAGTACTACTAACTTTCACGGGCTATACTCAGATGTAACTGAAAATATGTTTCTGATTGTTTCACCTCTCTGAACTAATTCTGTGTATTCTATTTCATGCGCGTCCACTATTTTATCACAACTGATTCAGCAACTGTATTTATACTCAGAAATACAACAGCGGGTTCTGCTTGCCTCCGCTTTTCGGTATCTACACCCTCGCTGTTGTCTGCTGTAGCTAGTTGTTTTTTAACACACAGCCGCTAGATGGGTCTCCTAAGCACTTGTAACTACTAAGTCTGAGAGTAGGCGTTTTCTTTTATTTTCACGCGCGCAAACGACACAGGCACTATTAATGAACGGCTAGATATTGCGATCGGTTATACAACACTAAGTGTCATAAAATAGTATGAAAAATAAAAATTGCTTCGCCCATAGCATAGCTTATGGCGAAGAGCACGCTCTGCCGTGAGCCACTATTTGCACACTATACAACAGACATTTATAATTCCATGCATAGCTTCTCATTGAGCAGTATCGTGTGATAGTTAAATCATTTCTCACCCAGTCAGCTCAACGCACGTTCAGGACATTCAGGACTATTGTCGGTGTTAAGCACGCAAGGTAATTGACAACCTAAGTATCTTGGCGGCAGAAATAGTTTTAACTCGAAGACATAAGGAAGCGATTCAAATGCAAAAATGAGATTTGATTCGAAGAAAGTGTTTCTATAAAATTAGTCCCGTAGTACTAGCAGACACCTGAGGCCTGGCGATCAAAACTACTTAAACTACTGAACTCTAGGCCTGATACGAAGTTGTACACGGTAAGGGAAAAAAGTATATTAGTATGCGTCCTAAAACATAGCACTAACAAAATTGCCTAGTTTCATTTATGATTTACTGAGTTTTCCACATTCAAGTTCGGCAACACCAGAACGTAAATTTGAACGTTTCATGCTACAACACATAATGCTAGAACCAAGAGCTTTGTGACCAAAACTAGGTTCACAACGTGTGGTTGGTGAAAAGACACAGACTTATCCTATGTCAAATTTAGTACCATTTTGGTTGTTTGTTCAGCTTGAATTATAGGAAGTCTTCACTATGTTTAGTAAATTTTATTGGAAACATCCTAAAAATTTTGTATTTTATACTAGTAAAATAAAACAAATTTGGTCCTTTTTTTAATGAATTTTGGTTCCAATGTGGCAACAGTGTTCGCTTTACCGAAATTGTAGATACGAGGTTTAACGAATAAAACGGACGATGTGTAAATGCATATTATGCATGATAAGTTTGTACATAGTAGGTATATTGTAATTTATTCTGTGAAAGTACATAATGTAAACAAATATATATAACAAGAGGCAACACTTTATTTATTCAGTTTTGCCTTTTTCTAATACTTACAAGTAACCTGAAGCACAATACTGTAACGAATTTGCTTGCAAATCCTCTTATTTGCCCTTCTGCTAAGTTCGAATCACAAACTGTTGTATAATAACTCCAATTTGTAATAATGCAAAATGGCTTTATTAAAGTACTTCACATAACACTCAAACTGTGCAACGAATAGCTTGCTTAATAACCAAACTGATTGATAGTTCAAATGAAACTATACTATTCAAAATAATACTGCTCTGTTCGCTAGATAGCGTCTTAGTCGAAACTGCTTGACCACTCAAATCAAACTGAATTCCAGCGCCTCTCAATTGTCGCCTTTATACTCTTTGATTTCACACTTCTCATCTTCTAGGCGCTTCCAGAATCTACTAGTCCAGCAGCTCTCAAACTTCTCAGCTGTAACTACAATTGCACAATTTATAGTTTTTCTCATTGCATACTTATAGGAGTATCTCAGATGTATGCATGTGTTTGTGCATTGACTCTCCGCTGCTCGTATACGTACATGGTACATATGTGTAGACGCCATAATTGTTTCGTTTATGTTGATACATAATGATTGAATTATTTATGTGAATTCACGTCCACTGCTTAGCATCGGCTTAGAGATAGCAGCACCCTTAGTTTTGCTAATATTCGCTAACAATACGATAATAAGTGACCGAAATTTACACATTGTTGTATGAAATTACAAGCATGTATACTTTTGCACACTTCTTGTGTAAAACTACGTACTTTTCGGTTGCAAATCAAAATAGTACACGATTTTTTTATAGTAATGTCATCCATTTTTTTATTTTCAACATGAATACGTACAAAAAATGGGCATTTTACACCAAAAAAATTATATCAACAGGATTTACCCCCATTTTAATTTTAATTTCATACAAAAGTTTTAGAGTGAAGTATATACAATGAGAGTTGGTTGAAATTTGCTTATGACAAATTTATAGTATTACTAACATAACTGTCAAAGGATCTTAAGGTCTCAAATCTAGCATTTACAGGAATCTATTTTTAAAAAAGTCGTTTCTTTTGGATAAGCGGTTCCATAGTTATAGGGCCGGACTTTTATTTGTTCTTAAACAAAAATTCGGACTCAACTTTTATTTTCGGACTTAAAAAATAAAAGTCCGGATTTAACTTTTATTCGTGGATTTTTTTGATTCGTCATGGTTATCCTAAGGGCATCCCCGGGATCTCATAAACTTTCACCTAAGACATTCGTTTAACCCGGAATTTTTGTTTTAAAATGGTACCTGGAATAAGCCTAAATTGGTACCAGCACTCATGTTATAAAATAACTCTGTGTTCTTAGCAAGTATTTGAAGTTTTCTAAGACAAAGATTAGTTACTTCCTTTGGCTCTGAAAACTACGTCGCTCTAAAAAGCTCAAGTCTTGACTCCGCGAGCGCAGGACACTTACACAGAACATGCTCAAACTTTTCTTCCTGCAGTCCGCACTTTCTTCATCTACTGTTACGAACGAGTACAGTCATTATGAGCTTTAAGTCTTCCTTCTTAAACGATATGATATAACCGTAAAACTTGTTCAGTGGACATCTGCCCATAGTAGTTGCTATAATATATTAGTGTGTCACTCTGGGACTTTTTTGGCACCTCGTTTATCTTCTCGCGGATAACTGGAGGCAGTCGTAGCGTTAGCCACATTTAGAATAGCCGCGCAAGCTAGCGGTTCGTCGCAACCACCATTTTAGTTGTTAGCCACTTTGCCTTTTCTTTGTATATTACTATTATTCTCTCCTTTTTCGATACTAAAACTTCCCTCTTACTTAGCTCTGATTTGATTATATTTAGAGGTAGGGACCTTTCATTTCGATTAACTTGCCTCTTAGCTCTGACACAAGGGCATTTGCCCTCCCATTTTAAAATCTTTATCACTGCCTCTTCTTCATATTCTGGATTTTTTCCTTCTCAAGAGAGAATCGAGGATCGCTAGTAGCAAAGTCTTTTTCACTGAGCTGCCATTGAGCTGCCTTCACCATCTTCTTCTCATTTTTGTAGTAGTACTTCGCCCCATTCAATAGGTGCGGTCACTCACAAATTCCGATCGATGTCCTATAATTGTGAGTGTTAGGAACCTTGCAGTTTCAATAACGTACGACCAGAGAAAGATGGGTGTCAGAGGCATTGTTTCACATTGCACTGAAGAGATGTTGGTGTCTATGGTTCCAGGCATGAACCCAAGATCTTCGGTGTGGTAGGCGGAGCACGCTACCATCACACCACGTCGGCTATTAATGCATTTTTGATCAAAGCACTGATTTCTCTGTATGCCGATTTTCTTCATAGTCCTTTTATCCTGGGAAGCGGGGTCTTATTAATCACTGTCGTTAGGATGCCCAGATCTCTGATTTTTCATAGAAACTGTTTGTTGCACACTCCTTTCTCTCCTCTATGGAGTTAATTCCCGTTTTACTGTGTAGATGGTGTTTTAGCGACATAAGAAGATATTCTGTGGGCATGCCGAGCGCTCTTTCTCATGGTCGGATGGATCGACTACTACGTCCAACCAATTCACAGCTCTTAATGCTGCTCTGTCTCGTTCCCGTTCCTGATCCCCGCGATCCGCCTATAGCCATTTCTTCTTACCCAGCTTGCGACGCTATTTTTGTAACCTTATCTTTACTTCCTTTCACAATTTTTGGACCTCATCTTGCTCGTACGACCACTTCCTCGACAAGTTGGGCTTAATCTACCAGAGCAGCATCCCTTGCTGTGGCAAGAACACCTTTACTTCCCAAAGCGATGGGTGCCTGGAGGGCTCTGTTGAATTATACCCGCTTTGGCCGTAAATCGTCCAATAGATACACATTTTTTGTATCACCTTTTTTTTAGCCATAGAACATTTATTATTAAGATTTGAACTTTTTCGACTTGCCCTTGAAAACGGTTACCGCTGCCAAACTGAACGAAATTGGGAGCAAACTAAAAACGTGTGGCCTAGAGGAAGTTTATAGTGTTAGTGATAAGCTAAGCACACAGTTTAACGGGTAAGTGAAGTGATATACAGTCAATCGTAATATCCCACTTCAGGCCTTATCTTGTAAAATATTCGTGAGCCCACAATTCACAAAGTCAGTCAAAGCCCCACTTTTTGACCCAGACCCTGGTCTGAAGTAAGTAGAATCAATGTCCCGAAAATGGAATGGAAGTGAGAAAGGAAGTGATAAAGCCTAAATCTGCGCTTGGCTGGGTACTTTTATTTGAATGCCGACTTGGGCTAGAGGTAGTGTGTTGCCCCAACTAACCGCAGATGAGATGACAACAAAATAAATTTTGTTTTAAAACTGCATCGCTCCTCGAAAAAGGTTTGGGAAGACTTTTTTCAAAGAAAAACTTCTCAGCGAGAAAATTCATCCTAATGAGCAGATGCCGCTCAAAGTCGTCATTAAACATGTAAGTCCGCCAATTTGTACAGAGAATGAAAATGCATTTGAACACAAATTGGAAGAGAAGCTCGGCTTTATTCTCTTCGGTGCTTTTTTACACACACAAAAACCGTAATTCTCAGTGAAAACACCTAGGTGAAAGGTCTTAGAATCTACACACTATCGATGTACCAAATTTTACCCATCGCGTTGGTCCGTTTCCGCGATAGTAATGGACATTAGGGTGGGTCGATTTGTCGACGAAAGTTAACGGATATCACGCCACCGATTTTTCGACAGGATTTGGGCTCAGGAAACATAAAGTTGCACTACGCATACCCAAAAAAATTATTTTCGAGCCTGAGAAATTTCATTTTTTTTTACTTTATTTCAACATTGATTTTAAGGTTTTTTTCATGACCTAGTAAAAAATATTTCAAAAAACTGTTACCGCCAACGTTTTTAGCGGACATTTTTGGGTCGGACAGGGTATACATGAAAATTTGAAAATCAAATGAAAATTTTTTTAGTAAGTCATGAAAAACACCTTAAAAATCATAGCCGCAAAAAGTAAAAAAAATGAAATTTCGCAGGCTCGGAATTTTTTTTTGGGTATGCGTAGTGGATTTTTTTCCCGAGCCCAAATCCTATCGACAAAATCGATGGCGCCATATCGGTTAATATATCGACCCAGTCTAATGGACATACAGAGTAATATACATATATAATATATATAATTAGGTGAGGGGGCAACCCTAAGAGGCAACCATACTTAAAAATATCTCTATTAGAATGCGGATTTAAACACTTTTCGTTTGATATCCATAATCGAATATGTTTTAATGTGTGAAAACATCCTCAGTAACAATACCTAGATAGAAAATCTTATAATGTGATACACTATCTTTGTACAAAATTTCATGCAAATGGGTTAAGCTATTTCCGCGATAGTAGTAGATATACAAAGAGATATAAATAATAAGGTGAGGTGGCAAGCCTAAGTGGCAACCCTAGTTAACATTTCCCTTTTAAATACGGAGTGAAATTCCTGCCCATATTGGCATATGTCATATAATTTTTTTTAATTTCAAATAGGTGCCAAGCTTGTATATAAACACTCACTATATATGTGACAAATCTCATTCATGTCAGTTAAGCCCTTTCGGAAATCGTTCCGGATATACGAAAAATTTTTACGCGTTTAAAGTAATAAAATATCCATTAAAACGTTGGATTTACGCCGAATAAGAGCTTAACAATTTTTTTTTAAATTTTTGTTTTTTACTAAACTTTCTTTTAAGTTGGTTTTTCTTTTGTTATCTTTTCATCGCCTTATTCGGTACTTACATATCTTTGTATGTATTACTCATTAGGTTATTTGTAGTCTTTATATCATTGCTCCACCCGATTCGTTACAGATGGCACCAAATGCCCCACACCAAGCTGTAACGGCCAAGGACATATCACAGGACTTTACTCACACCATAGAAGGTACAAATTAATTGATTTGTTAATGTATATACATACGGAGGACATTTTCCAAATTTTCCAGAATATGCTCTGTCGTGCAGCCTTGTTCAATAAACTAGTAAATAGCCTTATCCTCTTAATCGAGAAATAAGTTTGTCGATTTTTAAAAATGCCATGGCATGGTTCACAAAAACCGAGTTGTCTAAATCGTTCGCCTACTCTTCCGATCGTTGAGAAACTGACCTAACTGAAGTAGCGCATGCATTCATGCTAAACGGACCCTATGTCGGCCGACACTACAGACCATATCTATTGTGCAGAAAAAAATTAATGTACGATCCTTTTGCAATTACAAGTGGCGCTTTCGCATATTTAGTTTATGGATTCTGAGTCACATCTGACTATTATCATTTCCATATGACGCTTTCGCATTTACATTTCACGTTTTCTCATTTACAATTCACTATACTCGCTCCAAATGATGCTTTCGCATTTACAACTGACTAATCTATTTTCCATATAACGCTTTTACATCTGGCGTTTTCTCATTTCCAACTGACTATTATCAAATACAAATGACGCTTTCGCAATTTAATTTGACACTTTCTCATTTACAAATAACTCTTCTCATATCGAAGTGACTATTTCGCATTTAAAATTGACTATTCTCATTTCCATAGAACGGTTTCTCATTTACAATTGACTATTCTTATTTTCAAGTGACGCTTTTCCATTTACAAAGGGAAATGGTGTATTTAAAAAATGTATATTCCGTTTAGTTCACGAGACGAGTGTCCCCTTATTTTCAAAATGGCGGCGGTGGGACACAAGATGCAGCCCTTAAAACTTAACTTAAGTTCACGGTGATGACTTTTATCGAATACAAAAATAAAATCGTTGCCTCGGTGTCCTGCAAAGTCGAGTCACTTTTCACTGAACTAAAAAGAAGTTTTAGAAAATGAATTCTTGAGTGCATTTGTTCATCTCACATCTTTATTACTTACACATATATTTATACATTTTCCTTATGTATTTTACTTCCAATGCTTCTTCAGCTTGTCCGGCTGTCCAAAAAGAGACAAAGTCACCTCGGAATGTAAGTTAACGAAAAATATTAAATGTTTTTATACATCGCTAGCTCAATTTACAAAGGCCCTATTCAACAAATGTAAATCTTATAGCCAAAAATATGTAAACATAAATTTTCAAAAGTGGCATTACTCTGCTGTTATTACTAGTAGCTCTTTAATATATCACACCAAAATCTGCTAAAGGCGCACTTTCGAAAAAAGTTTTGCTTAAGACCTTTGTAAATTAGGCTAACGATATTTATGGTTATAATTGTTGTAATATGTATGTATAGAGCATGATCGTATATATACAACAGGGATGTCAACTGAAAACATGTTTTTCGCATATCTTTATGTAACGAAAATAAATAAATAAAAGACGCTATATAGATTTCATACTGAGCTTTTCTCGTAATTTCCATTGTGTACCTTTTTCATTTTTGCTACAAATTACCGTGACAGAACCAACATGCTTTGTGACGAGTCCGAACAGCATCTGCAAGGCATATGCCTTTGCACTGAGAAGCTTTTCATAGCATAAATACACTCGGATTACTTGCAAAATCATTGTCGAGGGGCGACCCCGCTTACAACAACTTTTTTTTAATTGAAAAAAACTAAAATTTTGCTGTTACTTTGCCCGTGACGTTAACCCACGATCTGCGGTGTGGTAAGCGGATCACAACACCATCATACCACGGCGGCTATATAATAACGGAAAATAGCGAAAAGTGTTGCTAACAAAAAAAAAGCATTTTACAAACCGTTTGCTATTTTCACAAACCCGCCTACAGAAAGATTCAAGTATTTCATATTCAAATAAGTAATAGTAAATGGAAAAGTTAATAGTTAAATTAAATAGAGTAAATAAAAATTTGTATGCCATATTTAGAAACCAGTGACCCAATCAGTAATGACTTTCATAATAAATGAAAAAAAGAAATGTTCCGCAGTAAAGTGAAATTTATTTTCATTTAATCTAATGTTGGCCGATTCCATTATTTTTGAAGAACAATGTTATCTGTGATTGTGACCTCTCAGTCACAGCGATTTTACCCGTGACTGTGACTGAGACGAAACAAATACCACGCCAACAGGAATCACGGATTGTGTTGCAAATGATAAGCTCTGCGTAATTTTTTGGGACATTTACTGTTATTCAGTCGCAGCTTAAGTAACTTACTCATTGTATTGGTTCATAGCCTAGAAGCGTTTTGTTCCTATGATGAGAGCTATGTTTGAGTCTGTGATTGGTAACGGGAAATAAATGCTGTCACAGGCAATCAGTCACGAACATTCCTTCCCTGCAAAAATCGCGAGTATTCCATGCATGCATGTATGGAGTACTCGCTATGGACCAACCGAGTACTCCAAAATTAACCACAATTCATACAAAACATATGGTCCAATTAACATTGCGATGTCCTAGGACTGGACCATATACTCCAGCTCCGCGTTACATCAGAGTAATCCATGAGTACCCACAGTCCAATAAACATCGTGTAGTGATTACAAGCGTTAAAAAAGAGCAATGATCGGCATACAATGTGTTCGTGTAGAAACATGAGTTAGTCCATTGCTGCATTACAGTGGAGTATAATGGTAAGTACTCCAGTGGACCACATGATCCAACGATTTTTGCAGGGTTGTAAGCTGTCGCTGAAATATAATGTGATATTTCGGTAGCTGTGACAAAATCACAGGTACGCGGATATTTGCCAACTCTAATTTAATCATATAATATGTCTTAAATCATCCCAAATATTTGAGAAACTGGTTACTTTCATTAACCGGTTACTTTTTTCAATCGGTTTAATTCTGAACTTGGTTTTAATTTTTGAACCGGTTGGAATCAGTTACTTTTTTGTAATCGCATACATCTTTAAGGTTTTTATAATGTTGCCTTTTTTAGAACTGGCTACCTTTTAGAATGAAACTTTTTTTTGAGTAGGAGGGAAAACAACTAGCTATGATAGTTGGTTGTTATTACAAAGCGGGGATTGGCAATTGGCTTTTAATTGCATTCACGAATTCTTCGCAAGCAATTATTTTAAATTTTATTTCATTAAACATTTGGGATAAAATTTAAACAACTCGACATCAGGACGGAGAAGGAAATAGCTGTTTCGACTATACCTTGTAAATCTCTTCATAGCCTTGTAAATCGCATTCCTGCGATGATCGGACTGTTTACAAACGCATCTGAGCATCACCACGTTTAGCTGTTATACAACTTCACCCCAGTTGCCTTCTCTATTCTAACAGGATCCGGAAAGATACTGACAATCAGTGTAACTTACGATTTTGGTGGAGTTCAGGAAAATCTTATATGCAGTCGTCCTTAGATTTTCCAGATCTTCAAGAAAATTTTCGTTACTTTCCAAGTAAATCACTTTTGGCTTTATTGTGACACTGTGTTGTCACTAGTCGTTGTTTTTTAAAAAGTTTTATTTAGCTTGACACTGTGTAGCGGCTGGCTGGTCGGCCGGCACGAATTTTGTAATTAAAATTTAAGTAACCTCCCGATAACCTACGAGCTTGAAACTTGGAATATAGTTCAGAACCGGATGGCAATGCAATAATAAGAAAAAAACTCCGATAGGTGGCGCATGGATCGAAATATTTCAAAATATCGTATTTGTGGTCCGATTTGGCTCATATTTGGAAACATAAGGCAGATATGAATAGAAATCGACCTATGAAAAAAAATCGCCCATAGGTGGCGCAGGTATCGAGATATTCAAAAAACCATATTTGCGCTCCGATTAGGCTCATATTTGGAACACATATTACATACCTGAATAGAAAGCGACATATCGCCGCCAGGTGGCGCAAGGATCGAGATATTAAAAAAATCGTATTTTCGGTCCGATTTGGCTCATATTTGGAACGCATATTAAATACAGTCCGGTAGAAGTGACATCAAAATACTTTGGAGTTCGAGGAGTGACAAGCATACGTGGCGCAGAGTCGAGTAAAGTCTTTGGAAGGATTATGTATTGAGGACTTAGATTGTAACAAATTGTCAGGAAAGAGTCGTTGTAATAATGAGTCACTAAATGAACTAAATAGCATGAGAAATTATAGGCAATTAAATAAAGACTAAAAACTTGAAAATTAAATAATAAAACCAAAAAAGGTTAAGTTACACGGTTTTATAGAAAACAATATTTACATAAAGTAATAATAATACTAAAAGCTAGAAAATAATTAGGTAGGTCCTAGGTACTTGTCATCACACTCCTCATCAATCTAGGGCGTTGATCAGACAATTATATAAAAGCGTTGGACGCGTCAAATTTCTATTAAGAGTCATAAGTAACACCAACTGAACCTTAATCAGGTTATACTACGTCTCACATTTTTAGAAATCTCACTTGCTCAACGCTTTTATTTAATTGTTTGATCGACGCCCAAGATTGATGACGATTGTGATGACTAGTACCTAGGACATACCTAATTATATTCTAGCTTTTAGTATTATTATTACTTAATGTAAGTATTGTTTTCTATAAAACCGTTTAACTTAAACATTTTTTTTATTTTTTTTTGTCTTGTAACTTTTCAATGAATTCTGCGATTCATATAGACGTTATGAAACTATTTTAAGATACATACCTGCAGCTTACATACTTTCCACTTTGTTGTTTTAACATCCTCGGAACTCGAGAAAGAATTTTGTTTTCTGAGACTGTAAAACAGCAAACAATTTAATTATACTCAGTTGAGCAGAGCTCACAGAGTATATTAAGTTTGATTGGATAACGGTTGGTTGTACATATAGAAAGGAATCGAGATAGATATAGACTTCCATATATCAAAATAATCAGGATCGAAAAAAAATTTGATTGAGCCATGTCCGTCCGTCCGTCCGTCCGTCCGTCCGTTAACACGATAACTTGAGTAAATTTTGAGGTATCTTGATGAAATTTGGTATGTAGGTTCCTGAGCACTCATCTCAGATCGCTATTTAAAATGAACGATATCGGACTATAACCACGCCCACTTTTTCGATATCGAAAATTTCGAAAAACCGAAAAAGTGCGATAACTCATTACAAAAGACAGATAAGGCGACGAAACTTGGTAGATGGGTTGACGTTATGACGCAGAATAGAAAATTAGTAAGATTTTGGACAATGGGCGTGGCACCGCCCACTTTTACAAGAAGGTAAGTTAAAAGTTTTGCAAGCTGTAATTTGCCAGTCGTTGAAGATATCATGATGAAATTTGGCAGGAACGTTACTACTATTACTCTATATGCGCTAAATAAAAATTAGCAAAATTGGATGAAGAACACGCACACTTTTTAAAAAAAAATTTTTTTAAATTCAAATTTTAACAAAAAATTTAATATCTTTACTGTATATAAGTAAATTAAGTCAAAATTCAACTCCAGTAATGATATGATGCAACAAAATACAAAAATAAAAGAAAATTTCAAAATGGGCGTGGCTCCGCCCATTTTCATTTAGTTTGTCTAGAATACTTTTATTGCATAAGTCGAACAAAAATTTACCAATCCTTCTCAAATTTGGTAGGAGCATAGATTCTATGACGGTAACTGTTCTCTGTGAAAATGGGCGAAATCGGTGGAAGCCACGCCCATTTTTTATACACAGTCCACCGTCTGTCCTTCCGCTCGGCCATTAACACAATAACTTGAGCAAAATCCGATATATCTTTACTAAATTAGCCCACGTACTTACCTGAGCTCACTTTTTCTTGGTATAAAAAATGGGCGAAATCTGACCATAACCACGCCCACTTTATCGATATCGAAAATTACGAAAAATGAAAAAAATGCCATAATTCTATACCAAATACGAAAAAAGGGATGAAACATGGTAACTGGATTGGTTTATTGACGCAAAATATAACTTTGGAAACAACTTTGTAAAATGGGTGTGACACCTACCATATTAAGTAGAAGAAAATGAAAAAGTTCTACAAGGCGAAATCAACAGCCCTTGGAATCTTGGCAGGAATACTGTTAGTGGTATTGCATATATAAATAAATTAGCAGTACCCGACAGATGATTTTCTGGATCACCTGGTCCACATTTTGGTCGATATCGCGAGAACGCCTTCACATATACATCTAAGGGCCACTCGCTTTTAAAACCCTCATTAATACCTTTAATTTGATATCCATATCGTACAAAAACATACCAGAGTCACCCCTGTCCCACCCTAATGGCGATATCTCGAAAAGGCGTCCACCTATAGACCTAATGCCCCCTCCCTCTTAAAATGCTCAGTAACACCTTTCGTTTGATACCCATATCGTACAAACATTCTAGAGTCACCCCTGGCCCACCCTAATGGCGATATCTCGAAAAGGCGTCCACCTATAGACCTAGTGTCCACTCCCTCTTAAAATGCTCAGTAACACCTTTCGTTTGATACCCATATCGTACAAACATTCTAGAGTCACCCCTGGCCCACCCTAATGGCGATATCTCGAAAAGGCGTCCACCTATAGACCTAATGCCCACTCCCTCTTAAAATGCTCAGTAACAGCTTTCGTTTGATACCCATATCGTACAAACATTCTAGAGTCACACCTGGCCCACCCTAATGGCGATATTTCGAAAAGGCGTCCACCTATAGAACTAAGGATTACTCCCTTTTAAAATACTCATTACCACCTTTCATTTGATACCCATATCGTACAAACACATTCTAGAGTCACCCTGGCCCACCCTAACGGCGATATCTCGAAAAGACGTCTACCTATAGACCTAATGTCCACTCCCTCTTAAAATGCTCAGTAACACCTTTCGTTTGATACCCATATCGTACAAACATTCTAGAGTCACCCCTGTCCCACCCTAATGGCGATATCTCGAAAAGGCGTCCACCTATAGACCTAATGCCCACTCCCTCTTAAAATGCTCAGTAACACCTTTCGTTTGATACCCATATCGTACAAACATTCTAGAGTCACACCTGGCCCACCCTAATGGCGATATCTCGAAAAGGCGTCCACCTATAGAACTAAGGATAACTCCCTTTTAAAATACTCATTACCACCTTTCATTTGATACCCATATCGTACAAACACATTCTAGAGTCACCCTGGCCCACCCTAATGGCGATATCTCGAAAAGGCGTCCACCTATAGACCTAATGCCCACTCCCTCTTAAAATGCTCAGTAACACCTTTCGTTTGATACCCATACCGTACAAACATTCTAGAGTCATCCTTGGTCCAGCTTTATGGCGATATCTCGAAAAGGCGTCCACCTATAGAACTAAGGATTATTCTCTTTTAAAATACTCATTACCACCTTTCATTTGATACCCATATCGTACAAACACATTCTAGAGTCACCCTAGCCCACCCTAATGGCGATATCTCGAAAAGGCGTCCACCTATAGACCTAATGCCCACTCCCTCTTAAAATGCTCAGTAACACCTTTCGTTTGATACCCATATCGTACAAACATTCTAGAGTCACCCTTGGTCCACCTTTATGGCGATATCTCGAAAAGGCGTACACCTATAGAACTAAGGATTACTCCCTTTTAAAATACTCCTTACCACCTTTCATTTGATACCCATATCGTACAAACACATTCTAGGGTCACCCCTGGCCCACCCTAATGGCGATATCTCGAAAAGGCGTCCACCTATAGACCTAATGCCCACTCCCTCTTAAAATGCTCAGTAACACCTTTCGTTTGATACCCATATCGTACAAACATTCTAGAGTCACCCCTGGCCCACCCTAATGGCGATATCTCGAAAGGGCGTCCACCTATAGACCTAATGCCCACTCCCTCTTAAAATGCTCAGTAACACCTTTCGTTTGATACCCATATCGTACAAACATTCTAGAGTCACCCTTGGTCCACCTTTATGGCGATATCTCGAAAAGGCGTACACCTATAGAACTAAGGATTACTCCCTTTTAAAATACTCCTTACCACCTTTCATTTGATACCCATATCGTACAAACACATTCTAGGGTCACCCCTGGCCCACCCTAATGACTATATCTCGAAAAGGCGTCCACCTATAGACCTCATGCCCACTCCCTCTTAAAATGCTCAGTAACACCTTTCGTTTGATACCCATACCGTACAAACATTCTAGAGTCACCCCTGGCCCACCCTAATGGCGATATCTCGAAAAGGCGTCCACCTATAGACCTAATGCCCACTCCCTCTTAAAATGCTCAGTAACACCTTTCATTTGATTCCCATATCGTACAAACACATTCTAGAGACACCCCTGGTCCACCTTTATGGCGATATCTCGAAACGGCGTCCACCTATGGAACTAAGGATCACTCCTTTTCAAAATACTCATTAACAGCTTTCATTTGATACCCATATCGTACAAACACATTATAGAATCACCCCTGGTCCACCTTAATGGGGACATCTCGAAAAGGCGTCCACCGATAGACCTAAGGCCCACTCCCTCTTAAAATGCTCAGTAACACCTTTCATTTGATACCCATATCGTACAAACAAATTCTAGAGTCAGCCCTGGTCTACCTTTATGGCGATATCCCTAAATGGCGTTCATCCATAGAACTATGGCCTACTCTCTCTTAAAATACTCTTTAATACCTTTCATTTGATACACATGTTATACAACCACATTCCAGGGTTACCCCAGATTGATTTTCCTTATTTTGTCTTCATAGCTCTCAACTGAGTATGTTATGTTCGGTTACACCCGAACTTAGCCTTCCTTACTTGTTTTCTTTTAATTTTTATGACAAGAAATTTATGTTAAAAAAATTTTTAAATTTTATTTTTTTAATGACAAAATACTGAATCAATTAATTCGAATACCAGCAATTGGAATATCCGATTAACCGAATAGTCGAATGTAATTAAAAGACTTTGTATTTAGCAGGCATCTCCATGTAATTATTTACTTTGTTCTTAGCACAGAACATCACGAGTTTGACAAAAACTGAATATTTGGATATGATTAGTGCATGATTATTCTGATCTTCAGTGAAAACACTAAAAACGCGAGGGAACTTAATCAAACCACACAAGTTGGCATCACTTAGATACTTATTAGTGTTTTATTTTGCATGCAGGTAGAGAAATCCGTAATTTCAGCACTTTTTTCTGTATAACCAATTCCTAATTATCAATAGTTTATTTGTTTTGAGCATACCAAGCATCATCAATGGTTTTTTCTTTTTAAAACAGCCAGAAACCAAACATCGATAGCTCACTTTTTTGGACCCTATCGCAGATTATTTAAAGTTTTTCTAATACCATTGAAAACTATCGATGGTGGGACTTCTATTCCTATATTTCCATCTTCCTTTATTATTTTTCGTTTTATCTGGTTTATATTTAAGCTCATTTTAAATGCTATCAATTTTTTTTTCATAAGGGGTAGAGATTGATGATATATAAAAATATGTTTATATGGGAAAACTTTAAATTAAATATTGTAATTTTTTAATTAGTAAAGTCATCTGCTTGAGTTTCCAACAACGCATAGCTGAAGCCTCTCTGAGTACAAGATCTCTTTAAAAAATTTTCTAGTTCTTTAAAAAGCCTTTGTGGCCTCTAATTATTTGCTTACAGTTGAAGAAATCACCTACAAGCTTCACTACACTCTTTTGCTGTGTTCATGTCTACACCAATCTTGCATCTCTGTTATAAATGCCCTAACTAGTATATATACTAACCATACTATCTTCTCAACTAACTGTGCATGTACTCACATGCCGCAACTGTGCGCGTATTTATGTCTATCTCTCACCTACTCTCACACTCTCTATCTATCGTAGCCTCGGAATGTTTAATAAATAGTGGTGAACGTATTCGTAATAAAATGGTATAACTCGTGTTGATTTAATAGGAATTATTACATAATTCGCCTTCTGGGTCGAATACCGTCCTATCTCGGATGCCGTAATGTGGGTTGAATGGGAAAAAGTTGTCTCAAAATCTAAATTCTCAGCAGCGGTTGAAGCTAAAGCAATCAAACAAAAAGCACTTGCAACGCCAATTATTTGCCGAACTGAGAAAACGCGGATATAAAGAAAAAGTACAAAGCTATGTATTCGAAACCCTTTTTAAAAATAATATTTTTCATTTTTTTGGTCGTTTTTTAGTACTCAAAAATAAAACACATTTTACAGATTTTGAGATTTAAAGCTCGAATATATTAAAAAGAAAAATTTAAATTTGAAAAATTCACAAATATCCAATTTTTCTCAAAAAGTTTGGTCTATCGAGATTTTTTGTTTAATAACTCTACCCTTAAGCGTTGCTGAGAAATTTGAGACAACTATTTTCAATTCATCCCCTAGTGTGCCGTTTCGAAAACCCCCTATCACAGAAAATTTTCGAAAAATTCGCTATTTCAAAATTATTTTAAAGAATG
Organism: Eurosta solidaginis; assembly: GCA_029619165.1. NCBI lineage: Eukaryota > Metazoa > Arthropoda > Insecta > Diptera > Tephritidae > Eurosta > Eurosta solidaginis. The sequence goes on from JARSSU010021856.1 coordinate 17,461, forward strand.
CTCTATCGCAGAATTTGTTTCACAAATACCCTATCTAAACATAAACGCAATACTTTTGTCATTATATAGGGCGTTTATGGAAAAATTTCCCAGACAGGGCGTTTTTAAAAAAATTTTTAGATAGGATGTTTTTGAACTGGCAGCCGAGATATGATGATATTCCGCTCAGCCGGCGAAATGTTTTCAATTTTTTAACTAAAAAATATTTCTCCGCCCTCCAACGTAGTATTGATCTTACATGAGCAAATTCTCAAATGTCCCACACCTGGTTGCAATGGTCGTGGTCATGTGCAGGCACATCGTAGTGTTCATCGTAGCTTATCCGGTTGTCCGAAGGCAATAAAGCGCGCACCCAAGAGAGTTGATTTCACAGCGGCGGCAAGCAAAAAATGTGTACCGATAGATATTTCTAGTAAAAGCGTATAGAATATAATGGCGTAATAGGAAGCAGCCCGTCTAATGCTGATGTGGAACCCTTACAGCAGGAGATTGACAAAATATAGATGAAGGTTTGTCGTCCATACTCTTATTCCAAAAAATGCTTTCTCTCGATAATCTCTACCCCTTTTTCTGATAATCGTTTCACTTTACTTTTAACAAAAATGTGTTTAATCATTAAAAAATTGCCCCCTCATACAAAACCCCGACCTTTTACTGTGTATACTTGCGCTCTCATACCATTTTCTCATTTACTCGCAGCTGTGCTAGATACATTCAAATCCGAACCGAATGAGCTGCAGCATTTGGATAAATTGAAAATAACAACAAATCAATACTTGAATAACAACAACATCAGCTGCATAAATAATAATAACGGCCACAGCACAACCGGTAATAGTAACAAAAACAATACATCCGCCAGTCAGAGCACACACAATCGCAATTCGCACTCAAACACGGCAAAGGAGGCGACTGCTGCAACGTCAACGACTTCAAATTCGAGTGCCGTAAGCAACACAATGCCAATTATAAAATCAGAATTCAGTCCGGTCGCCAGCGTTAAGTCGGAATACAATAAAAGTCCCATGCATCCCTATATGAGTAATGCGGATACTACAGCTGGCGGCGGCGGTGGTGGCCCAGCTGACCGTTCGTCCAATGGTAATGTCAGCTCATTGTCCAATACAAACTCGGACAATTTGCACGCGCCCAAACTTGAGTGGTATTCGAAGTGCGACCGGAACACTTCAAGCGTCCGGCTACGTGAGCATGCAACAACAGCAACAGTCAACACAACAACAGACTCCAACACATTCAATGGCCGATCCACATCAGCAACAGCATACACATGCAACATACGCAGCAGCAGCAAAATCCACATAATCCACATCAACAGCAACAACAACCAAATCTGCATCAGCAACGTGGTCCATTCATCGAAGGCTCTTCATCAACACTAATGATGTCCGCCAGTAATGGCACATCCGATGGCGGTTATCCCAGCGATGGCATACATCATGATGATGGACAGCACCAACAACACCAACACCATGAACATTACGACCATATGCGTTATACGCAACATATGGTTAATGGTGGAGATGGTAGTCTAATTGGTAGCAAACCATCTTCCTCTGCTTACGGACACGAAATGCTCAACTCGAATGGTTCAACCAATAATGGCGCTTTATCGCCTAATGAACGCGCCTATGATACGAATCCACCCACATCTCTATCATCAGCAGCAAGCGCAGCAGCTTATGCTGAAGCTGTGAGCGTTTCAAGTGTAGCTGGCATGCCCACCGCTTTCGAACGTTATGATCCAATTTGTAATGGACAGCGTCAAGGTCCGCCCTCAAATATGTATCATTATTTGCCACAATCTGCTGACGATTTACATGTCCAACAGCAGAAATATTTGCAAGAACAACAAATGTTGATGGCCAAGGCAGAACATGATGAGCTCACCAATGGTGGTGGTCCAATATATCCACGTCCTATGTATCATTATGATCCAAGTATGGGTCCTTTGCCACCAGGATTTTCGGCAATTAATTTATCAGTGAAAATGGCGGCAGCACAAGCAGCGGCAGCAGCTGCGGCTTATCAAAACCAACAACAACAGCAGCAGCAGCAACAGCCACCCCAACCGAAACAAAGTGGCTCACCATCGCCACCTGGAGCACCTGTTGTGGATTTGTCAGCTCCCGCTTCGGCATCTTCGTCCAGTCCGCATGGCTATAATTCCCCAGCTCCCCACAATCAATATAGCCAGCGTATGGGTGCCGGTAGTCCGCAACCGGGTGCTAGCCCTAATGTTGCCAGTCCACAAGTGCCAAGCCCGCAAGGACAAACGTTGGATTTGAGCGTGCCCGCAACACGTCTGCCACACAGGTAAATAGAAAGATATGCTTAACTACGTATGGTATTAAGCTTAAGTTCTTATAAGTTGTTAACATTTAGGTATGTATCTAGAACAAACTTGAATTAGGAAGTAGTAGTTGCCGGTTACATTTCTTACATTTTTAGTTTTCTTAAAACACTCTCTAGACGTTAGTGGGAAAAAATCTAACAAAACCAACTGCACTCTGTGTCTCTAGCAATCTGTTCAGTGCGACCGATGAGGAGTTTTAGGGAATGCCTTTACCTAATTGCTTCTGCACCTTTTATTCATCTATTTTTTTTTATAAAGACCGTCACACATTAGCTGCACACATCGCGCGTCTAAGCCACATCACCAAATCCTTTCCTTTCCTCTCATAACCGCAAACAATTTACAGTTTTTATTAACCCTAAAATGTTTTCTTTCTTTCTCGTTTTAGTATTATCACAAGTCCACAATATGGCACACATCCCGACGGTCTAGTCGTTGGACATCCACAAGGTTTTGGTTCAGGCGTACCACCTACTGGCGCGAACGGTGCGCCACGTTCACCACAAATGGAACCAGTTGATTTTAGCGGTCCACCACGACCACTCGGTTTCGGACTGGTGGGACATATAGGCGGTCCACGACCGTATAGTCGTGAATCTACACCCGATAGCGGTGGCTCACACTACATCGATAGCTATCGTGATCCAAGTGGTAAGTTTGTTTACTTTGCGTGCCTTACAAATATATGCATTCATATTTTTACGATTAACTCGAATCTGCGTCTAATTTGAGTTACTTTAGTGAAAATAAACTTCTTTATACATTTTTTATTTCCTTTTCTTCCATACTTCCTACTTAAAATTGTTTAGGCTATTCACCTCATCCTGGCTATGGTATGGTTGTACAGTCTGATTATCCCCCAGCCGGCTATCACGGTTACGGTCCAGCCGCATATCAATGTAGCAATCCATATGCGACAGCTGTCGGTCCAGGCGGATATCCGACACCAGTATCGGGCGGCTACTCACCCAGTCCAGCATCCTGCTATTCCATGCCACCGCCACAACATATACCGCAACATGACAAGACAAAGGATAGGTTAGTCGAATGGCAAGTCAAATCACTTTACTACTAACAGCTACTTTATTACTACTTTACTTTGTTTTGCTTTACTTTGGTTTGGTTAATATTAAACTACATAATTATTCGTTCTTGACTAACCCTTTTGTTGTTAAATGAATGTGTGTGGTACTCAAGCATTTACATGCACGATGTTTTAAATGATGTCAATCCCGAAAACTGTTTGTAAATATTTGGCTCTTTTGACGGTCTCTGGTTTATAATCACCCTTAATATAATCTAAAATGCATGGAAGGAAGTACGTTCCTGCTTTACGCGAAATAGACGCAATTTTATATACCACCACCTAAGTCTTCTGAGTTGCTCAACTGAATGTACCAGCAACATGATGCTAGCAACATGTTTAATGGAGTATCTTTAAGTCACAAATATGAATGTTGTATGCATCTACACATCCCATAGAATACAGTCGCTAAAGTAATAACTCCGCACAGAAAGTGTTGATTCACGTTCAAATCCTAGCTCCCTGAGATATAATGTGAGGAAACCAATAATAGTCGCGTGGAAATCGTTGTTAAAAGGACCTGATAAAGGCTACCAAGTCCACGACGCTATGCTCCACGACTTGGCACAGATTATATGGAAATAGAGATCGGAGAAAGCGCTGCCTTGCATCACTTAGCGCCGGGTAGTTGCAGATGAGGTGAACCACCGTTTCGTCTTCTTCATACTCTTTACAATTCCTGAAGCATCTAAGGGTTTCCATACCTTTCTGCATGCCTACTTTTAAGGCGATGCCCAGTTAATTCCCCTACAAGTGTGGAAATTGTAACCCTACTCAGGTTGCAAACGTGACGGCATCTTTTAAGATCCCATTTTGGCCAGGTTTCTTTCGATTTCCGAACACCCGGTGTTTGTAGCCCTCTTTCGTCGACTTGACGGTTGATGTGCTCTTTTAGCATTAGCTGACATATGGTAAGGGGCATACCTAGGCGCTCTTGGTCAGGAAGAATCTGCATAGTGGTACCCTGCCTAGCGAGTTCGTCTGCAAAACAGTTTCCTTCGATGTCTCTGTGTCCCGGCTACCATGTGAGGTGTACACGGTTCTGTTGGGAAATGGCTTGAGGACATCGGCTGCAGTTTAGTGTTTGTGCAGAATTGAATGAGTAGGAGCCAAAATATTTAATGGCAGCCTGGCTGTAGCCAAATTAATGAGCTTAGATTTTATTCACTCAATGTGTTTCTTCCGCTGTCTGGCAGTTCCCAGGCATTTTAAAGTGTTCGTTATGAATAAATTTTTTTCTCGAGAGACCAGTGAAGGAGAAATAGTTAGGCGGGAGGGAGAATAAGGGGGAGCTTGAGAAAGAGCTGGAGACAGGAAGAGAGAAGAAGGCAGAGGTAAATGCGGAGGGGAAGAAGTAAACACAAAGATAGCGGAAGGGAGAACGACGAGTGAAGGAAAGGAATGAGTTTATCCACAATTATGGTATGTGGCCAACTTTTCACCCAAAGCATCCTTTTTTAACGAGCCCTGGCTCATTCATATAATTTTCGTTTGCTTTCGGCTGAAGATAGACATCTGTTACACCGTTTGCTCAACGTTTTGCACCATTTTGTCACAATTAAGAGGTGTGACCAACTTTTTCATCTGCCCTCAGGGTTAGTTTTCAATGAATGAGGTTGAATGATTGAGGTCGGGAACGAGTTCTTCTGTGGAAAATAAACCAAGGTCTGCTCTGAGCAGATTTATCCGTGAATCCGCATATTAGGTAACTGTAAATGAGTTCCCAAAAATTGGATATGAGACGCGTATACAAGCATAAAATTATGCAATATGTACCGATTGCAACTTGGCTTCCAGTTTCTCGTGGCACCAGTTTTTAAAGACCATGTTGGTCGCACCTTGCTACCTTTGAGTAAAGACACCTTACTTCTCGAGACTTCCCGTCAGTTTTTTAGTTCACAGGTTGTGTGCAGGTTACGTTCACCATACGTTATTCGGTTGCAAGGATGGGGCTTAGACCATTTTAAAATACAACTTTTGGATTTATAATCGGTTTAAGTTTTAACAGGCTTTTGCTAAAACTAACTTAACACTTGGTGTGTATTAAAATCGTAAGAGCTCTCATACAATCGACCAAACCTTAAGAAAACGGGTCACAGAACCAAGCTTGTAATCGTGTCTCGTAAAACAGTGATAACAATGAAAACTCATTCACCGGTCGTTTTGACATCTTTACTATTCCTGCATGATTCATTTTAGTATGCATGTATGTATGTATTAGTGTATGTATGATTTTCCGTTCATTAACTGAATATAGTTTGGCCAACCCCTTTGAGCATAACAACACTACTGACATTAGCGCAAAAGGAAACATTGGCCGGAAAGGACACTAGTCTCGTTGTTACTGTAAGGAAAGAGCACCACCAAGTGTCCTTGTCTATGATGTATGTGCGAACACTAAAATGTGAGGATATCAAAGGTGAGGGGTGCATGAACACGTCCACATATACATGCATAATAGTTCTGAAGGTACTGACGGTGGTATGCTGGCATATGGAAAATATTAAAAATATGCAATAATAACACTTATCAGACGACTTTTGCATTGACAACAAAGGACCATTGTGAGCTGTGAGTCGAACATTGTCTAACGCTAGGACAACGTTAATGAACACGAGTGATGGAAACTGTTCGAGGTTGAAGAATTATACTTAAAATGTATCCTTTTTGGCACATTTTAATATTTATAAATAGATGAGGCCACCAAAGAGCAAAGGGGCAATAAATTGAAATTACGACCAAACGAGCATGTGCTCAAACTGGACAGGTAAAGTCAGCGGGTACGAATGGAGTGATGGACATGAGCGAAAGATTGGCTGGCAATGATGAGGCTTACAGTATAATGAAATCTACTATGGCAACTTGGCGATTAAAGACAGCTTGTGTTTTGATGTGAGCCAAGTTAAAGATTAGAAATGAAAAGTTGCGGGCACTCTGTGATTATGAAGACCACCCACGTTGCAATTGAGATCCAATTTGATAACCAGCTTTTCACATACACTTCAATACATTTTGCAATTTCCATTGTCTTTGGCCTCTTGAGGGAGAGCAATGGAACGGGAGGACGCTATTGAGTTGGATGGCTTAAACTTTTAAGTGCGCTCACTCAAGTGTGCGCTGACCAATTGATAGTTGAGATCAACGGGTTTAGCTGCTTTCGTACTTCAGCACACTCACACAAGTGAAGTGCGGCAGCTGCTCTCCTGCAAGTGATAAGTTTCCAATTTGCTAGATAGATTTATCAAACCAAGAAGAATAAAGATTGAACTTTCAATGCGAGCATCTAACTTTTGTAAAATATTTATTATCCATTGCTTTTTGATTTGCGTCATTCAATTGCCTTACACTGATTTAAACTGCTGCGAGGGGTTGGTACACTTTGGCCATGATTGAGTTATATGCTTCTGTCTTAAAGTTTTCATTGCATGACAGCTTTCCTTAGTATACCATTGTTTGAGTATTCATTTTAGCTGTTTTTAATTTTTCGAATATTTCTATTTCCTCTTATAATTTTAGTTTAACGGGTTGCACGCGTAGCGACCGTAATCATTTACAACCACACTCACAAGAACTCAAATGTCCCACACCAGGCTGCGATGGTTCTGGTCATGTCACTGGAAACTATTCATCGCATCGCAGTTTATCGGGATGCCCGCGTGCCAATAAACCGAAAAGTAAACCGCGAGATGGACAAGATTCGGAGCCGCTAAGGTGAGTACATATCGGTACACTTCAGTAAAGAAAGTCACTCTTTTCTCATGTAATCTTTAAAGTTTATCTGTCGAATAAAAACTTTTTTAACTTTTAAAGTTCTAATGGGCAATCGGCCTTAAATGCGTATTAATAAATAAATACCTAATTTACGGTGAAATTGCAAAAAATGTTTATAGAGAAAACGAGAGAAAATAAAAAAGTGAAAAAAGAGAGAGACCGAGGGAGAGAAAAAGCTAGATTAGGATAGAGTGATAGGGGAAGCTGGGGACGGAGAAGAAGTGGAAGCTAGATAGGGATGCCGAGATAGAGAGAGAAAGGGTACCCGTTTGTAATTTAATTTTTTTAATTTGTTATAAATCATTTGAATGAATTTTTGTTATGATAGCACGAGTTGGCTTATAAGTTGGACTAAAATGGTTCAACAATTTGCGGGGTCGCCCGTCGGCAGATATTTGGCAAACACTCCGAGTGTATTTCTGCCATGAAGAGTTTCGCAGTAAAAACTCATTTGCCTTCAGATGCCCTTCGGAGTCGGTGCAAAACAGTGGTCGGCAAAAATAATATGTAAGTGTATTAGTGAGAGCGAGAGCGTTAGCGTGAGTATCACAGTAGGAAATTGAAGTTATAATTACAACATGCAGAGGATGCATTTATAGTTAAAATTTTGGAAAATTTCATTTTTGATTCCAAAATAGTTTAAAAATTTCACAAGTCCCTCAAATATTGCAAAGATAGAGGCGGTCATATATAAATATATGATCATATAAAATCATATTTCCGAAACTGATACATTTGTCGCAACCGGGGAAATACAAAATGTTTAAAATATATGGAGCTCACTTAAATTAAAAACAAGGAATCTAGAATGAAATTGTTACAACTGTTGTTAAAATAATTAAAAAAAATGCATATTGTAGTGAAATGTTATTTAATATAACATACCCAGAAAGGTTAAAAACACAAACCTAAACATGTTTGGAAGATGAGCTACATATGGAAGGCCGTCATACTAGTTGCGTTTCCGAATCGTAATATTTCTCACAGGGAACCTTAACATTTTTGCGACAGCCGTGCGCAGTGTTTATTGGTTGCTGTCTCGCTAACAGCTGAAGATGGAGAGTAAGAATATGTGTTGAGCAAGTGTAAAATATTTAAGTCCCGTCCCTCCAATTTGTAGGGATGATTAAGGAGCACGACGTAAATCGGAGGGAAGGTTAGGTTAGGTTAGTTTGAACTGGCCGGTCCATGAGGACCTCAAATAGACTGAATGAGTCCGTAGTGTTACCAGAAGTTTGTTTTAACGGCCAAACTGAAAACCCCTATCAAAAACCAGGACCTATGTTATAAAGTAACTCCGTCCTCTTGGCAAATACTAGAAGCTTTCTAGGACTAAAGCCACTTGCCGCTTCTAAATCTGACAGCTGTATCGCTCCTAAAGCTGGAGTCTTAGCCTGGCAAGCGCAAGGCATGAGCACAGAACGTGCTCGATCGGAAGGGAAGCTCGGCCTAAAATATCTCTCAGAGGCTATCGCGATATACATTTATTTGTATTTATTTATTTAAACTTTAAAACAAATTTGTTTTACATTTGCTTAACGAAAACGAAATACAAATTCAAACTAAGTTCCTATTCGTAATCCTCTTATCTTTCAGATGCCCGATCCCCGGCTGTGACGGATCTGGTCATTCTACGGGAAAATTCTTATCACATAGAAGGTAAATATGACAAACGTCCCATACAAATGTTAATAGTTTGCTTCGCTGAAGAAACAGCACATACATTTACATATTTAAATATACATCTATATCTATATCACTTCATGTTCCTTCATTTCTCTCACCATCTTGCTTTCTGCCATTTTCATTACAGCGCTTCCGGCTGTCCTATCGCGAATCGTAATAAAATGCGCGTACTCGAAGCCGGCGGCACCGTAGAACAACATAAAGCAGCCGTCGCTGCGGCGACTGCTATGAAGTTTGATGGTGCGTATGCTCAACATTTTGGTAATGTCTTAATGAATAATATAACGATGGAGCAAATTACTAACTAAAGCATATGTATGTATATTTTTCGATTGTTTTTTTTCGCACTTTCTAAACACAGGTTGCGGCAGCTCGGCTAGTCAGGGTATGAAGAAGCCTAAATTCGATGATGTAGCAATGGTCTATCCAAAAGGCTATACAGGTAGGCGCATCTATATTATATTAAAACAAGTAAGGAAGGCTAAGTTCTGGTGTAACCGAACATTACATACTCAGCCTAGAGCTTTGGAGACAAAATAAGGGAAAATCACCATTTAGGAAAATGAAACCTAGGGTAACCCTGGGAATGTGTTTGTATGACATGGGTATCAAATGGAAGGTATTAAAGAGTATTTTAAAAGGGAGTGGGCCATAATTCTATAGGTGAACGCCATTTGGGATATCGTCATAAAGGTGGACCAGGGGTGACTCTAGAATGTGTTTATACAATATGGGAATCAAATGAAAGGTGTTAATGAGTATTTTAAAAGGGAGTGGGCCTTAAGTTCTATAGGTGGACGCCTTTTCGAGATATCGCCATAAAGGTGGTTCAGGGGTGACTCTAGAATTTGTTTGTACGATATGGGTATGAAATGAAAGGTATCAATGAGGGTTTTACAAGGGAGTCGCCCTTAGTTGTATATGTGAAGGCGTTTTCGAGATATCGACCAAAATGTGGACCAGGGTGACCAGAACATCATCTGTCAGGTACCGCTAATTTATTTATATATGTAATACAACGAACAGTATTCCCGCCAAGATTCCAAGGGCTTTTGATTTCGCCCTGCAGAACTTTTTCATTCTATTCTAATAATATGGAAGGTGTCACACCCATTTACAAAGTTTTTTCTAAAGTTATATTTTGCGTGGTCATAGTGGGATTTCGGCCATTTTTTATACCAAGATAAAGTGAGTTCAGATAAGTACGTGAACTAATTTTAGTAAAGATATATCGATTTTTGCTCAAGTTATCGTGTTAAGGGCCGAGCGGAAGGACAGACGGTCAAAACTGGGCGTGGCTTCAAACCAATTTCGCCCATTTTCACAGATAACAGTTATCTTCATAGAATCTATGCCCCCTACCAAATTTCACAAGGATTGGTAAATTTTTGTTCGACTTATGGCATTAAAGTATTCTAGACTAATTAAATGAAAAAGGGCGGAGCTACGCCCATTTTGAAATTTTCTTTTATTTTTGTATTTTATTGCACCATATCATTACTGGAGTTGAATGTTGACATAATCTACTTATATACTGTCAGGATATTCAATTTTTTGTTATAATTTGACTTAAAAAATTTCTTTTTTTTAAGTGGGCGTGTTCGTCATCCGATTTTGCTAGTTTTTATTTAGCGCACATACAGGAATAGGGGTAATGCTCTTGCCAAATTTCATCATGATATCTTCAACGACTGCCAAATTACGGCTAGCAAAACTTTCAAATTAACTTCTTTCAAAAGTAGGCGGTGCCACGTCCATTGTCCAAAATTTACAAATTTTCTATTTTACGTCATAAGGTCAACCCACCTACAAAGTTTCATCGCTTTATTCGTCTTGGGTAATGAGTTATCGCACTTTTTGGGTTTTTCGAAATTTTCGATATCGAAAAAGTGGGCGTGATTATAGTCCGATTTCCTTCATTTTAAATAGCGATCTGAGATGAGTGCCCAGGAACCTACATACCAAATTTCATCAAGATACCTCAAAATGTACTCAAGCTGTCATATTTACGGGCGGACGGACGGACGGACGGACATGACTAAATAAATTTCTTTTTTCGCCAAATCATTTTGACATAGAAGTCTATATCTATCTCGATTAGTTTATGCCGTTACGGATTACCGTTATGCGAACAAACTTAATATACTCTGTGAGCTCTGCTCAGCTGAGTATAATTATATAATCACATGTATTTTGCTTTTATTTTAAACACCAATAAGGGCCGTTTTCAACAGCTCCAGTTAAGTTAGATTTTAAGCGGAAGATAGTAATATATTAGATAGCTTCATTTGACATTTTCGTTTTCACCAACCCCGAGGTTTGGTTGTGAATACATGAAAACTAGCCAAACAGCTGACCTTTGTTTACACTTTTTCCATTCACTTAACTGAGACGCGTAGCTTTATTTAGCATGAAGAAAATGCAAATCTTGATAACTTATAGATAAGTGATTAACTGCAGATAATGAAAACGGCCTTAAGTAGTAAATGAAATCACATTATACTTACTTTGGATTTTAAATTTAACTACATGTGTGTGCGTGTGCTAAATGAAATATTTTTCGTAGATTTTTTATTTTTTTTTACTATTTTATATTACTTATACATGCAGCTTATGTTTATCATTTTGTATTTCTACTTATTTTTTTGTTTTGTGTTATTTTTTCTTATAAATGACTCGCAGTTTATTGTTATTAACAAATAATAGGCGTAAAAAATTTTGGAAATAATTGTATGCATTTTTTACACTAAAAAATATACCAATCTAAATATACGCAGAACAAAAATACATTCTAATATTAATTTCTAATTTTTCTCTCATTTTCTTTCTTTTTCTTATTCTTTTCGTTTCATGTGGATTGTTTGCGTTTATATAGATTACGCAACGTTTGTATCGGTGCTGAATATCTGCTATAGAATGAACATTTTTATTAGTAAAACTAAAACTAAAATGTAGTTGAGTATGTTTCAAGTGATTTTTTTGTGAATTTCATTTGAAAAGTTGCGGTAAACAAAAAAAAGACACTCAGTACCTTATTCAATCGTAAAGAATTTTTTCCGAAACAAAACGACCATATTGAATCACCTACCCACCGATTGAATGACATGTAAAACAAGGTAAGCGCTAATGCTCAGCCGCATTTCATTTCCACAATAAGTTTCGCTCTAACAACATCATTTAAATGTTTTTTTATGATTTAGATTTATATATTTTTGTTTTCTAAGATCTCTAAATTTGTTTGTTCTTCTAGTTTAATCAAGTATACCATTTTATTTTTTTATGTTTTTTTTTGTTTATACTCACTAAAATATTGGTATTCTAAGATACATGTTGCTAGCAACATTTAAGATATTTGCAAAGTGTCTAAATGGTCAGACAAATGAGCAAACCAAGCAAATTAGGCCTAAGCACATGCATTTGGAGCATAAGTATTTATCACAATTCCTATGGTCTCTGAAAAGTCTGAGTAAATTTTAGGTAAAACTTTTCTTACAACAATTACACAGTGCTGGACGAAATATATACAGGAGTATAGAAAATAAGGGAGTTCAGGATTTTGTGCAAATGGCCTAGCATCATTGCATTGCAAACCTGTGTAGCACATTTTTTAAAATAAACTAACAAAATGCACGGCTCTGCAATTGCTACGTCACGGCAAATACGCAACATAAAAAACCGTAGTTTATTTTTTCAATTTTGAATAGCAAATTAACAACTAGATATTAAGACGAACCAAAATATGCAAGGAAAAAATTGAAAACGAAAAAAACTTGTTAACGATCCGTAGCTTTCATTTGTCATAGCAACGTTTGCAAGACCAAATACACAAAATTCTAAACTCCCTTTTTTTTTAATTTTTTAGTCTTAACCTATAGAATACAAGAATATTTCGACTGCTGAGTGAAATAGCATCCTATCTCAGCTGGCCCTATCCCAGAAAGTGTTTGAATAACGCCTTATTTCAGAATTCGTTTTAAAAATGCGCTATCTCAGAATTTCGTTGAAGAACATGCCATCTCAGATTTTTCTTCAAAAACGTCCTATCTGAGCTCAAATTTAATACATTTGACATAAGCTGGGATGTTTATGAAAAAATTCTGAAAGACGGCTTCCACGACAGCCAGTTCTTTGTACCGGAGCGACTCAGAATTTTTTTATTCAAACGTTTTCTGAGATAGTGCCACAGAAATATCTATCACATTAGCATCCGCTATTATACAGATGTTGATGAAGACCTGTTATTTTTACTGTTGGCATTATTAGAGTGACATTAACAATTTTTAGCTAACAGAGCAGAGGTGGGCTACCACCGTAATCATCCTGTGTTCAAGGCCTATTAAAAGCAACGCAAAAATCTTTGGAAAAAAAGTTTTCAACAAAAAACAATAATTATTATTACTGGAGTTCGCCCAGTGGTTGAAATTCAACCACAGTAAAGGAAAGGACAGAAAGGAAAGGACAGGAAAGGAAAGGAAAGGAAAGGAAAGGAAAAGAAGGAAAATCAATGGAAGGGAAATGAAAATAGAAGAAATATAATTTGTCATTTTAATATAATAATAGGAACATTCGATGGTTAATATAATGAATAATTTTATTTCTGTCCTTGAAGTTGCTAGAATGACTAGCGAAACGTCGGGCTGTAACAGTGAATAAATTTGTTTTATTTGAACTGAAAACACAATAGGTCAAGTAACCTTGCATAATATTATAAAAATTTAGCTTTTCTTTTTTTCCGCAGTTTGCGTTTTTTTGAGCAAGTTTTATATGAACCCCTGCGAACCCTCAATTTTGCATATTTGGTCTAAAAAACGTGGAATATTTTCAACGTTTACAACGCTTTCTAGACAGAAAGAATCGTTCTTATATTTTAACGGCATTTTTGCTTTTTCTTCTCTAACATAGTTTGCACAAACATAAAAGATATTTTTTTTATTTTTAAAATTTTGTTATGAAATATGTATGTATATTTGTTATAACATTTTACGTTAAATTTTATGTTTGTTTGTTTAATGGTGTGTTCAATTTATACTTATTATTTTTTAAGAATTCATAAGCTTAACACCTGCTTTTAATAACTGGGTATTCAATTATTATGTTTTTCGTGGTTCGAATCTCGGTGAAACCTTTGACAATATTACGAAATTGCCTGATGATGATTACGTGGCGGCTTTCGAAATGGTACCATCGCAATATACCAGTAAATGTTTCTTTCTTTCTTTTCGGTTTCTTTTAGAAAAACATTTCAGGCCTGTCTGATTCCGATCGGAATGAAAAGTAAAACAACATTGATTCCGACTCGGTTCTATTTGGTGTTCTCAATTCCGATTGTAAAAAATCGATTCGAAGTCGATTTCGAATCGTTTTCATTCCGATTCGGTAACCAGTTTAATCAGCTGTTTTTGTTTATGTGTTTTGGTTTAAGTCTCATAAAATTTTATTTTAATTAAAAAATGCCTGCAGATATGGTTTTGATGCGCAGACGCAAGAATACGTGCTATTGTGCGTGCGAATCGTAAAAATGCGCTGGATCGGAATTCAGAACAGGTCGACTTCATTTCGATCAGCATCGATTTGTTTGCCTAATAGATTTCTTGATAGAAGTTTTTAAAGAAAGATTTATTATGCCAATTTAACTCAAATTTAAACAAAAAATACACACAACTCTTCCAAATAAAATGAAGAATTTAAAAAAAATTATTTGAAAGACAAATATCGCAACATTTGTGTATAATCTGCCAATTAATTTTCATTCCGACTGCTCAGAGGCAATACTTTTCAAACCGATAATTTTTGGTCGGAATCGAAATTGAGAACACCAATCCATTTCGATTCCGAAAAAATTGATCGGAATCGGAATCCAGAACAGGCCTGTATAATTGAATATTTAATTATTATAACCCGGTGTTAAGCTCATGAATTCTTAAAAAATATGTAAATTTTTAGTTAAAATTTTTTATTACTCTCTATAATGAATAATATTTTTAAACTTTTGTTTTAACACAAAATTAGTACAATGCCAAAAAAGGTTTTAAGTATTTATAATCAATCTTTGAAGCCCACCTTTTCTCCGGACGGACGGTGTTCTAGTTGCGTGCTTAGGTACTGCACCGAAAACATGTATGAGCCTATTTTAAAATTATTTGAGCTATCTCTGGGATCTGCGTCATTCCCGGCACTTTGGAAACAATCTTTTATTATAGCCCTGCATAAAAAAGGTAGTAGGTCAAAAGTTGAAAACTACAGGGGTATTGCTAAACTTTCAGTCATTCCTAAAGTCTTTGAACAGATTGTCACCAGTCAACTGCAATATCAGTGTTCTAGTCTTTTATCTGCATGCCAACACGGTTTTATTCGTCAAAGGTCAACCACTACAAATTTGCTTGTATTCACCTCTATAGTTATGGAAGGATTTTTAGCGAACAAGCAAACGGATGATCATCTACACGGACTTCAGTAAAGCATTTGATACCGTCAACCATGAGTTGCTTATTCATAAGCTTGATTTACTGGGCTTTCCATTTCACTATTAATGTGGCTGAAAAGCTATCTTTCTAACCGGACCCAAAAAGTCCTGTTCAAGTGCAACCTGTCGAATCGTTCGGAGTTCCTCCGGCGTACCCCAGGGAAGTCATCTAGGCCCTTTGCTCTTTGCCCTTTCATTAATGACTTGCCACAGACAATATTATATTCCCATATTATAATGTATGCGGATGATGTAAAACTTTGCTACACTTACTGTCCTACCGATTTGAGTCCTTGGATCTTCTTCAGGCCGGCTTGGACTCGTTCCAATGTTGGTGCACAACAAATTTACTAGCTTTAAATTGTTCTAAATGTAAGCATATGACATTTCACCGAGTGAAGCCAGCATTGAAATCTTATGTAATAAATGGTACGCCTTTGGAGCGTATATCTATTGCAAATGATCTAGGTGTCCTTTTTGATCCGAAATTGAATTTTAACATGCATATTTCATCTATAGCGAACAAAGCGTTGGGTTTACTTGGATTGTTAAAAGATGGGCTAAAGAGTTCGATGATCCGTACCTCACTAAGGTTCTTTACACATCGCTGGTTCGTCCAATACTCGAGTATTGCTCATGCGTTTGGTCCCTGTGTCTCAAAAGCATATAAAGCGTCTGAGTCAGTTCAAAAGCAAATTTTGATATTTGCATTGCGCGGCCTTAATTGGGACTCAAGTCTCCACCTTCCTCCATACAGAAGTAGACTTCTTCTTATTACTTACCCACTCTGGAAAATCGGAGAATATTACTGGGGGTATTGTTCATCCATAAGCTCATTATTGGAGAAATTGATTCCGCGGACCTCCTCAGCCGCTTGTTTTTTGCGGTTCCCCCTAGAGTATCCAGACACTACGTTCCTTTCTATTTACCCCTTTGTCGACGAAACTTGCTAAAAATAATCCTCTTCTTATCTGGTGCGCGCACTACAATGACTTGTATAGCTGCATCAGTCTTGAATGTACTTTTGCCACTATACGTAATGCAATACTTGCCTATCTAATTTAAGAGATGCAAGCGAATTTAATTTGCCGGCATTTTATTCCTTCGATAAAAAACAGGAACTATCTCGCTTAAGGATGGAGGACATTTATCAACATGTATCATTAAGAAGGAACAAGACAGTACTGTGTTCATTGGAATCTGGTGCATTCCAACAACGTAAAAAACATGCTTTTTCATGAGTCACTGACCGGAATCGTATGCATTCCGGCAGTATAATCTTATGGGTCAGGCATCGAGCTGATTGGAATCCGGTGCATTCCAACAACACAGGTCATGTTACTTTCTTATGCCTTGTGATGGCGTATCCTCATTACACTACTCTTAGCACTGCCGGATTCCCATGACATGCTGATTGGAATCTTGTTGCATTCCAACATGGAGATTGGAATCCACTGCATTCCGAAATCATGCAGAGCGGAATCTGATGCATTCCGCCAGTATAAGATTTCGGCATAAGATCTTATTTCTACTCATATTTCTTATTATTATTATATTGAAATTAAATAGTAATGTTCATTAATATTTCTTGTTTGTAATATAACATTGTTGAAATCTCGATATATCTTAAATTTTATCTTTTGAGTTGTATATTATATATCTTTTATATTATGCAGTCGACCATAGTTTGTCGTCGACTTTAAATAATAAATAAATAAATAAATAAATAAAAAAATACACTTAACGCCACATTTTGCAACATCTTCCAAGTTTAGCACTTTTAATAATCAAGTCCACCCAAAATAATTTTTATACACTTAAAATCTTACGCAACACTTTAAAAATTTAAAAATGTTTTTTGCAAACCGAAAGCATAATACAAATTTTTTCTAAACTTTAGTTTAGCACACGCGCACGTATTAGTTTCTTAACTTTTTTTTATACCGCAAACAATACTAATAATATAAATTAATTACACTGTACAACAGCGATTCTGAAACAAAATAAACATGGCATTTTTCTAAAAGGAGGGATTTGGAAGAGGATTTAATTTTATCTTATAGTCCTGCACGTCTCAACTATTTTTAATTTGTGACTTAAGGTTTAAAGAGATCCAAAACGGCCTTTGAACGAAACATACATAAATTTGAAGAGTTTCCGTTTTGAAGATATTAGGTTATAAGAATACTAACATCTCATACAAACACTTTGAATGGTCGCCACTTTTACATTTTCTGTAAGCTTCATGCAACATGTTGATGCAACATGTTGAGAATGGGCTACTACTTCTAATTAATATTTGCTGAAAAAAGATATTGTATAATGATTAACGCTGCTGGGTCGTAGAGTCAATATGGAATAATCACTTTATCGTTATGTATGTATATTAGAACGATTTTCCGTCATTCCTTGTCAAATTTGGTTTGGAAGCAAACCGATGTCGGTGTTGTGCCCTTTTTAGTGTCGTTTTCGTACCTTCTGTCGGAAAATCAAAAAAACAATATGGAAACCAAAGCTGTAACTCAGATTATGCACACGACGTTCTTGTGACTCCCAGAATATGTACTGCAATTAAAAAACTACTGAGACGTGCTAGACTATAAGTGTATTTAGTAAAAATAAAACTGTACGGAGCTCCCTTCTAAAAAAGTACTATGGTTAGTTTGCCGAAGATACAAAAAAACATCAATTTTGCTGTGTTGTCTTATAAATTGCTATAAATTTGTCTCTCTCACACAATCTCTCTTAGGCATTGACATGATGATGGGTGGTATAGGCTCCGCAGTCTCATCGTCTGCCTCCGTATCTAGTAATCTTAGTAATAGTAGCAGCAACAACAACAACGCATCAGTTGTTAGTTCCAGCGCTGCACTTGGTAATGTTTCATCATCCGTTACTGGTACAGCTACCTTACCGGATAGTTTACAAGGCAATAATCTAACAACAATAATACAACAAACAACCCAACAAATAGTAATAGCAACAATAACGTGCCCTCAACTAATGGCAGTAACGGTAATGGAACCGGTGTTGGTGACGATATAAATACACTCGAAGCTGAAATATCAGAATTGCAACGCGAAAATGCGCGAGTCGAATCGCAAATGATGCGCCTCAAATCCGACATAAATGCTATGGAATCACAGTTGAACACCAGCGATAGGGTACGTAGGCTCAGGTTCGTTGAGGCAAACTAAAAACAATAAGTAGTCATAAGTATGTATTTAAGTGTATTTATTTTAATTGTTTTATTTCATAACTTTTTATGCATATAAGTACATTGGGCTATTCCACACTAGCGCCGAACTGGCGCCCGCTGAATTATCGCATTAAGAGACGGTGCAAGTTATGACTCCGTCCCCACGTAGGCTTTCAACTGCCACTTTTAACATTGTATTGCGTTATGAAATAGTAACTGCCCCTTCCCTTTGCAATCGTTGAAACGTGTTCTTAACTGGTTCAGTCATCGAAAGTTCTGAATAGTCGCTGCCTTTGATTGATTAATTTGTATATATTAAGCTCAGACTACAGCGCTGTTGATACCCACCAACTGTCCCGCTAGGCATAAGATTAGCACCCACTTCGAAGGTGGTCATAAAACCTATAGTAGGAAAACTGTCGCTGTGCATGGCTGTCTTCCAATTCCTCTGCAGGAATTTTATAAGCGTAAGAAATTGCATATATGCTCCGACATCGAATCGGACTCAATGGAATTTAGTTCCCGAACACATCCCTAAGGCCATCAGCGACCTGTAAGGTGATGCCACAGTTAATCAATGCTGATCAAAGAATATTGATGGTAATAAATGAACGGACAGAAACCTTTTCACTTCAGTATGTAGATATGTTTCGGGGTCAAAGCGTATATTCGGGAGATATTATCCTTTGGACTTTCTACGAAATTTTTCGGAATTGGTTTGGTACTTTTCGGAATCATGTCGAAATTACTTTGGGATCATTTCGGGATTAATTGATGTGAGTTTTGTTGGCTTGCTATCGGTAAAAGAACAACCGATATTGACGAGTTATCCACTTAGTATCAAAGTTTTATCGATTTTCTATCAGTCGTGATCAGTTTTCTATCGTCTTACTATCGGCTTGTTTTCGAAGTGTTATCGATTTTCTATTGAAGTGTGAATGTTTAATTATCGAGAGCAAGCGCTCTCGATGATTTATCGGTTTGGTATCGTCGGGTTAGAATGTGTTGAGGATTATTTTTGGATGTGTTATCGATTTGTTATCGTGTGTTATGGATTATTTTTGAATGAGTACTCGGTTTGTTATCATCCATTATCGGTTTTTCATCGGTTGGCTATCGACAAGTTATCGGTTTCTATCGGAACATTTTCGTAGAAAAATGGATAGCTAGTCGATATCTAACCGTTTTTATCGATAACAAACTTATAAGTCTATAGTAAATTGATGATACGTCAATAATAACGTCTATAATAAACCAGGAACTCGCCGATAACGGTCGATAACACGCCGCAAACTCGTTTACAACAAATTGACAACTTACCCGACCTGAACCGAAAACAATCCTATAACTCGTCGATATCTGTTGTTTTCGATAACACTTCGATTAAAGACTTACAATAAATCGTTCTTATTGGTTACAAGCGACAACAAGCCAATGAAGCTCTCTCAAATCATCACGAAATCATACCGAAACGGCCTTTAAATCATCCTTACGTGTTTTCAGAATGATCTCAAAATAATTCCAAAACGGTACGTATCTTTGAAGATTTTTGCAATTAAACGAACATTTTGTTCTAATTCGCCTAAAACCTTCCTGAATATTTTATTATATTTTAGTTTGACTTGTGTATGAGCTTGTTGTTCAAGCTTTCAAGGTCACTGGCCAAATTTTGAAAACAAAAGTCTGTAAAAAAACCATATCAACAAACAAAAATACTCACAAGTGTGCAAAAGAGACAAAAAATAGAAACACAAACATTTTTATTTACAAAAATAGGAGATACATACATATATAGAAGTTTATTGTTGTTGCCGACGGCTGGCAAAAGGCGCATCAACTTTCACACCAAAACTGAAAACTTCGAATTTTCCTAACTTTTACTCAGCGACCGCTAACGTTTTGCTTTCTACTGCCAAGTAATAACGTCAACTGCGCCGCCAGCGTTGCAACGTACGTCAGCGTTTTAGCCCAAACACCAAACACATAAAAGTTCTAAATGTTTATTTTTCTTACATTCTTCAAACTTTTGTTATTTAAATTATTACCAAAGTATAAAAGCGTCTACTAAGTACATTCACATGCATATCATAGATTCACACTTAGCAGACAGTCAAACGGTTAGAAGGACGTGTGGTGGAGGAGAACGAGGGACGTGTGGCAACAGCAGACAGTGGTAGTGGGCTTCTGTAAACTTAACGGTTCAAGAAAACTCCGCCACATAACTTGGCAATGACTCATAATTTCAGCTACTATTACTAAGGCCTAACCACTTCAGCTTCACTCCCCCATTCGCCAACTGGCCCATTTCGCTTAACCTAACTTTAATACTTTTATCAAAGTTTATCAATTAATTTTTATGAAAAGTTCTTTTACACTTTTCTTCAAAACTTGCTCTACGTGTTGCGCATGTCTCGTTTGGGGTGAAGGAACTTTCCCACATTTTAGCGTTGTTAAGCCGCTGCGGTTCCTGCGCTGATACCGTTGCTGCTTGCGTCGCTGCCGTTGGTGGTCGCTTCGTGTCTGCTCTGTTAGCGTTTTGCAAAATTTAGAGCAGAAAAGTTATTTTTATAGTCTAACAACTAAAGTGTTGTATTCGTCATTGTACTAAAGTTTTGGCATAAAAAAGTTATTAATAACTTAAGTCAAAGTCCCGCTACTGGGTCGAATTGTTTTGAAAAGTATTGAGTTTTGCACACGCTGTGTGGATTTAATAAGTTAAATTTAAATATTAAACAATTTGCATTAAGGACAAAAATGCGCTCAAAAGTTAGCCAATGTGATAAGCCTTTTTCGGATATGGCAAATTCTTACTTATTTGACTAAAATTGGCTAGCATGAAATTTAGTTTTAAGATTTTGTGTCAGATTTTCGCTATTTTCATTACATTTAAAGGCAGCCGTTTGAGCTTATGACCGGACATGCTCCCATTCCAGCTCAATTCGTTATAACAATAAATTAAAGACAGCTAAATCAATATTTTCTATATTTTAAGAATAACAAAAGCAACGTAAAGCTGGCGTTATCCTCTCCGTACTTTGATTACCAGCATAATTATAAAAAGCTCAAGAAATCAAATCGTATATAAATAAGTACGCCTTTTCTCTTCCCGTGCTGCGAATGTTTATCATCATTATTGTTTTCCTCTTATTTTCACTCTTTCTACTTTTAACACTTCTTCTTCCTCCTTCCTTCACTAATTCTCAATATCCTCCTCATATTCTTATACTTGAGATTACTCTTACTTCAATTTTACCTTTACTCTTACTCTTACTCTCATTCTTACTCTAAATCTATCTGTTGCTCTTACTGTTACTCTTACCCTTACCATACTCTTACTATTACTTTTACTCACACTTTTGCTTTTAGTCGTACTCTTACTTCCACTCTAACTCTTACTCTTAGTCCAACTCTTACTTTTATTCTGACTCTTAATCTTACCCCTATTCTTATTTGAAATGTTACTACAACTTTAAATCTAATGCTTATCTTACTCCCATTATTACTCTTACTCCTACTCCTTCTCGTATACTCCCTACTAATTCTTTCCTTCACCGTCTACCTTTCTCCCCATCCATCACTTTTCTTTTTCTACTCTCTTCCATGCTATTTCCCTTTCCCTTTGTTTGCCTTTCTCTCTTCCTTCTACTTTTCCTCCTTTTTCCCACCCCTTTCTCCTTTCCATCTGCTTTTAACTGACCTTCACTCTTTCCACTTATTGATATCTACTTAATGTACTACTAGTGATATCCAACGAATTGATCACAAACGGCATAGTAACGACCACTTTTAGAGCATTGCTTCCCCGTATCTATATACGCAATGTTATTCTAAACCAGGGGTCTGCATTCCATAGCACAATTTTGCTCTTAATACGTATATGAAAGGGCAATTACTTTAAATTTTTAGAGACCATTAATTTAAGCTTTATAGACTCACCGCTAGGAGGTAAAATCGAACTAGTCGATCAGTAAAGACCTCACATATACTAAATGAGTCCATAATATTGAGACATGCAGTAACAACGAGTTACAAAATGTACTTCTTGCTGGAGCGTGGCACCTCCGACCTACTTCTAAGTTCGATCAGTTTACTGGTCAGCAGCAAATTTGTTAATAAAGCGATTAACGATTTCTAAGTTCATCGCGCACATACACTGTGACACGGTGAGACGTGATTTGTGCTTCCTCACAACACCAATCAATGAATTAATCAGACCGCGAACCATTCATTACAGACCAGAAAGGTCTGCTAACATGCAAGACCTATCCATTCAGTGGCCAGCGAATCCCTACAGTCCTTAAAGTCCAAAATCACATATACACATACGGGCCAGGAGATCCAAATCCGGGTTACACAAGGTCTTGCTATGCCCCCACACTATAATGATATTAGTATCTAAATATTTCGAAGCATTTGAAAGCAGTGTGAGGATATTCTAGACTATCGAGCTCAGGTCTTGAATAAATACCGCTTATCTGTTTTATCAAATGTTAAACTTCCTAACCGTAGTAGCACGACGTCGGCTGTCGATAGAGGGAGTGTTCCGACTACTCTTCGAAGCAAAACTCAAAATCGGCGCACTACATATTGGAAGATAATATTGGTCTTAATTTCCTCAGAGGTACGTCCTGTCAAATTATTATTATTATGATTATTAGTACCATTGCATCCGCAACTGTATATTCTTCCACTTGGAAGACAGTACTGTCATCGGACAGCTTCAGCTTGCGGCTGACGTCGTGCTGCTGATAGAAATCGCCCAATAACGTTAAGCCCTCTAGCTTCGACTCATTCGTGAACCGTTTAACAGGGCCTTCCTAGCTATCTCATTGGAGAGCCGCCTTTTCAAATATTTTCGGTATATTTTAAGCCTTTTAATAAGCATCCTACCTTAACCTCCAGTCGATGTTGTTGTTGTTGTTGTTGTGATTAACGATAAAGACACTCCCTGAAGGTTTTCGGGAGTGTTATCGTTGTTGATGGTCCTTTCCAGAAACAGATCCGGTACGTTCAGGTAACAAAACACCATTAAGACTAGCCCGACCATTTCAATAACGATTAATATGGCCACATTAAACCTTCTAGGCCATCCATTGATCGTTAGAGTACGCTATGTCTAAATTTGTTAAGACATTGCAATAACCTGATACCCATCATGTACCTTTAATTAAATACCCATCCAGTTAAAGGTTCGTGTTTGCTCGACATAGCTCAGTAAGTTTACGATTTTCGCGGAACCCACTTTGTCCTGCCCGTCTGCATCTGAAGGGAAAGCCTGTGCGTACAGGTAGACTAGCTGTTAAAAATACCTCTATATTCGGGAACCCATATTAGATTCGCTGTGGTAAGTTTATTCAGCGCTTGTGTGCCGGAACTTTTTAGCCTGTATACTGCTATTC
>JARSSU010021857.1:0-29170 GCA_029619165.1 Eurosta solidaginis
CTAGGCCCACTCCCTCTTAAAATACTCATTAACACCTTTCGTTTGATACCCATATTTCACAACGAATTCTAGAGTCACCCCTGGCCCACCTTTATGGCGATATCTCGAAACGGCGTCCACCTATAGAACTAAGGCTCACTCCCTTTTAAAATACTCATTAACACCTTTCGTTTGATGCCCATATTGTGCAAACAAATTCTAGGGTCACCCCTGGTCCACCTTTATGGCGATATCTCGAAACGGCGTCCACCTATGGAACTAAGGATTACTCCCTTTTAAAATGCTCATAACACCTTTCATTTGATACCCATATCGTACAAACGCATTATAGAGTCACCCTTGGTCCATCTTTACGGTGATATCTCGAAACGGCGTCCATCTATAGAACTTAGGTCCACGCCCTTTTAAAATACTCATTTATACCTTTCATTTGATACCCATATCGTACAAACGCATTCTAAAGTCACCCTGATCCACCTTTATGGCTATATCCCTAAATGGCGTCCACCTATAGAACTATGGCCCACTCTCTCATAAAATACTCTTTAATGCCTTTCATTTGATACACATGTCATACAAACACATTCCAGGGTTTCCCTCGGTTCATTTTCCTACATGGTTATTTTCCCTTATGTTTGTCACCATAGCACTCAACTGAGTATGTAATTTTCGGTTACACACCCGAACTTAACCTTCCTTACTTGTTATTCGATAAGTATATTCGAAATACTAAGAATATTCGTATGCAAACATTTTTAAGCGAAAGTCTCCATCGCGACGCGTCCGCTTTCCATGGGATTATGCTTCCTCGACGAATTGCTCAGAGCACTTGCGCAATTTGATGTGCGGAAGACATGCTTTTCACGTCGAAGAGCTTTGCTTCCTTCGCGGATGTTTCAATATCTGTGTCCATCGAGCAACCGAAGGGGATGCGCCCGTTGCGTGTACAAGTCCAATACTTTGTTTAAGTGGCTCGAGATCTTGCTTAGTCAGGGTAAGGCAGCCAGCCGCCTAGTGCCTACTTAGTGCTCGACAAAAATTACATTACAGTCCTGCGGGGTTCATGACTTGCAGCATCCTAAAAATTCTCTCAGGCTATGCGGCACCCGCTGGAACCCAGGACCTTGATCTTTGTTCTAGGATAGAATGATCCCAGACTTGCAGCTGGTGCCTTCTACAGAGCAGCAGTTCTTACGTCTCTTGGCCCTGTTACAATCCTCTGTGAGTGCAACGACATTACTGATTTCATTCCGATGCAAGTTCACATGTCTTTTGGGATGGCATCACGGTCGTTTCCCCGGTTCCAGCAAAACTGGGTCTGCCTATTCCACGGTGATTTTAGTGTGAATTGTAGAATTGTCTCGATATCCGACCCATAGTCGCAGTCGTACTCCCGGCTGAGAGATTATCTAAACCAGGCATGCTTAACGAACGAAACGATATCATTTCGTTACGATAATCAACGCTAATAAACGAAACGAAGTCATTTGATATCGTTTCGTTCGTTAAGCATGCCTGATCTAAACCTTTCTTTTATTTGGCTCAATCGGAACAGGTCGTGAGACCCCTGCCAAAGCCCCTGGGGGACTGCTTGCCTTTACACCATTTGATAGGCAGCCAAAATCCACAGACACGGTGATGTTTGCCGTTGCCAGCGCAACTACCAGCGGTATCGAGTATTCTAGTGCTGTCCCGCACCAAATCCCCAATACACATAGTGATCCTACTGTCCTGTGGTAGCCGAAGCGTATTTGTCATTTTGGTCATTGCCCCGGCTAGAATTTTGATTGCGGCCACCTTTTTCCTGGGCCCAGATTGGCCCGGTAACGAGACCCTGCCCTAACCGTGCCGACGCTTAGTCAGTGTTCACCATCAGCCATGCTGATGCTAACTGTCACCAAATCACTCTTACCTCTTTCTGAGGTTGCTTTCTCCCTTTGTCTTTGTCCGACTTCTGGGGTTTATGGTTTGATTATTTACTGTTAAAAATTTGCAATAAGCCGACCTACGTTTAAGGTGTGGTGATTTTGTTTTGTTGAATTACAAAGCTCAAATATTAATTCGAACGCTATAAATAAACTTTTTAACCCATTAAAATATCAACGGTTGCGCCACATATTAGCGCAAAACCCCAACGAAATGCAGCATAAGCCGAGTCTGTGAAGTTGACCAAATCTACATAAAAATATATTAACATTCATACATTTGCACAAAAAAAAGTTAAAGGCCATACAAATAAATGTTCGTATAAATGATTAAGTATGTTTCTGGCTCACTACACTTCACTTCCTTCTCCACACATTTGGTTGGTCTTTACTTATGACTGCACTCATTTGCGGACTTATGCGCCACTTAACTTGGGCTCATTGTGCTATGTTGCAGCAACAGCAACATCAGCTGAAGCTTGTTGGGTGGTTGTGACCACAGCTGGTCATTGGGCGCCACATAATTCTATACGCGAAATTTTAAAAATATTTTTTTCACATACTTAAATCTGTATGTGTTCATATATGTAATGAGTATTTGCATTAAATGCCTTACCATTTCCCTCGCTTGCACATTGGGTCATTCCGCACCAATTATGTATGCATTTATATATGCGCGAACGTGAGTTTGTATATGAGACCAATTATGTTGATACCAGAAATAAACTGCTATTCAGACTTATTTAGTCAGACTTTTTTAAGTTTCCTTCATTTTAATATAAATTTTTGCATAATCGTTTTCCTCTGTTTGGATATATACAGCAGCACACGAAAATAGCAGTGGAAATTTTCATCGAATTTCGTTAATTAAATTCAAAAATTTAATTAATAATTTAAGAAAAAACTTCTATAAATTTTGAAGCTGAAGCCATTTCGAAAAAAATCGAGAAATTTTTACTAAAACTTCGAACTTTTAATTGACTTCTGTTTCTTCTCTTGTCTTTGTTGTTGGAGCTGATGTAGCGTTGTGATGTTGCTGCCATTTTACTTGCGGTCGGTCTTTAAGTTATTGTTGTAGCTTCTTCTTTTTGCTGTCATTGTTATTGCTATCGCTCCACAACGAATAGCATTTCGTTCGTAGCTTTTGTTCTGATCGTAGCAGAGCAGAAATGCCATCACTTTCCATCAGCTCTGTTTTAGCTCTGAGCCGGAGCAAAAACAACATTTTCAATCACTGCTATAAATTAAAAGTTGTGTATTAATTAAACCTACCCCAAATCGCAAAAACGTTTTCGAGATTGGTTCTCCTAACTTACCGAAAATAAAAAAAATAGTTTAGTTGAAAGAAATAAGATAAAAATTCATACTGCTATTTCCGTGTTCCCTGCTGTAATTTTCTGTTTATTTTACATATATATTACTAAAATGAGCAATCGCCGGCTCATAACAATTGTCCCAGATACCTTCAAACTGTGTACCTATAATTTTAAAATTTTCATTTAAATTAGGTAAGGTGGAACTGGTCGGTCTGCAAGGAGCTTACAAAGACGTATTGAGTCCATAGTATAACTAGAAGCTTTGTTTTTAACGACCGAACTGAAAACTCCATCAAAAACCAATACCTATGTTATATAATAGCTCAGTACTCCTGGCAAATACTAGAAGGACCTTTGCGCTTGCTGCTTCTACATTTGATAAATGTATAACTCATAATAGCTGGAGTATTACCCTGACAAGCGCAGCGCACGAGCACTAAAATTTGCTCCATCGTTTTCTCCTCCAAACCACTCTTCCTACACCTACCATCACTAGCTAGGCCTGATTTGAAAGCATGTGATGCTGATGCCGAAAGGCAGTGTCCGGTCGGAATAAAAAGAAGCACTAAGTTGAAAGAGGAGCTCGACCTAAATCTCCTTGGATGTAAATTGCGAAAAGTTTTTATTATTATTATTTTTTTTTATTTGTAGGGCCTTTAATTTATTTTATAGCTATTTATTTTATAGCCTTTTTCGCTTTTAACCATTACTTAATCTCCTATATATATTTTCTTACTCTGAATACTTCTATCATAACCAATTTTTTGTTTTACCTTAGCTTCTTTCACTTATATTTTAAGCCTTTGCTGTACTATCTTTTATTTTATCATAAGCCTGTTAATTATATAACGGCTAACCACATTTTTCAGTAAGAACACTGTTTTTTCCAAATACTAGTTCAAAAGGATAGTAACAATGGGCCGAGGAAGGTGTGTGCTCTAACCATATGACAAATTTCTAGGTCCTCATCCCGATCGTTTTTGTATACAGTCATCTTTTTGGTGATAGAAGTAACTTTGTTAGATTATATTATAGCATTATTTAAAATAAAATCATTTTAAGTGCCCATAATGCGCCTTTACCATACAAATTAAAGTTGGAAGACGTTTTAATTTTATTTCAATAATGTGGATTTCAATCTGAATCTTCTTCCGCTGATTCATTGGAACTCTCTTTGGAACTCTCTTCTGAACTCTTTTTGGAATTCTCTTTAGGCATATCACATATATAATACAACTCATCATTGCAGTCACGAACCGACCAACGTCCAAATGCTTTGTCACCGAATTGCACACAACCACCACCGGCAATAGGTTCAGGTAATTGGTGAAGCCAATGGGTATACTTAAATTCTTCGCCGCTAGATTCCCATGCAAATGTACGAGGACTCTCTAAGTCATTGCCAGATGACCAATAAATATATGGTGGATTTACTTCATTTAATTTGGTTTGAATGAAATCTAAAAGAACATTCAAGTATGAATTGGAATGCATTCTTTATATAACATCACACACAAAGATCAAAACAGCGATCAACTCAAAAAAATTTCAAAGTTCAGAAAACGTTAAAAAACTGACTGTCTCTTCCATAAGCGTCAATGTAATTTTATTTTTTTGTATACTTTTCTCTCTCATAAGTGGGGTATTTGTACATCGAGTATATTGATCTATAGATATTGAGTTGTTAAGTCCTGCGGTACTTATTGATTCAAAAACATATATTTTTGAGTTAACTTCGTTTTGATCTAAGTGTGGTGATATGGCTACTTACTTTTGAATAATAAAAACTCATGCAATTGATCAATTTTTTTTGAGAATCGAATGTAACCAATGCACCGCCTAATTGTTGGCAAGTTTCTATAGCTTGTTGCCAATTGAGCTGTTTACACATAAAAAAAAATATAATAACTTAAAAAAATCAATTTGAAGTTTTTTTTAGATATTTTTATACCGTTGAGTCATGTCCTACTAGGAATTGATAGTCATCGGTTGCGATATTGAAATTGCCGTCTGTGAGAATTTAAATTATTATCAAGTTTAAGGTTTGAGATATTCGGTTTTTTATTTATTTGTTGTACATACTTTCATCTGCAGGGTATGGATCCTCCTGCGCGCGGATGCCTTGTAAAATTTGGCAATAAAGAACAATGTTTAAAATAAACCATTTCGCCATGATCAACCTTAATTCTTGAAAGGCGTTTGCTATCTGAATCTGTTTTTGGAAATAAAATATATTTCATTCTTGTGCATTTATCATAAAAATCTTGATTTACTGCCTTAATTAATAACCTGCAGCGAATTGAAATTATTTACAAAAATCTAAATTTCATGGTTGCAATAAAAAAACCTGCGCATCTTAACCCTTAATATGGTATGCGGGGTCTTCCAACGACTATGCAAAACGTTAGGTATTAACACAGAAAATATCTGAATGAACTGAAAGACGCCTTCTTTGGTGGGCTTTGTTTGTCAACAGATCGAGACAGATCAACTCCCGGGAGAAAAGGCTTGAAAGATATTAAAAAGCTGATACATTGTCTAAATCATTCAAGAAATTAATCTGTTTTTTGTTGTAGTTCATATTATAAATAACGGTGCCCACGCAATGGGTTTTTTTGGCTCCGTATAGCTCCCAGCAAGATCTCCGGCTGGCTTCCAATAACAACCAAATCGATTTCGGTAGAATAGCACATGTTTTGTAATTCAAACTAACTTGAAATTTTCATTTGCGTTAGTGCGCGCATGTGACATTCATTCACTTTGGCTCCAGCTGGCTCACAACAACAACCAAATTGGTTTCGGTAGAACATCACGCTAAGTGATCACAACATGCATTGAAATGCGAGTAAATACACAATATGAAGTATGAAGTAATTAGTTGGTGTAACGACTTTGAAAGTGACATTCGGAAACTTCTCAAACCGATTCTGTATAAATTTGGTATACCAGTATTATAATTTTTTTTTACCTATGTAGGCCCGTTTCGCCAATTTGTAGGTAAACTTAAAAAAGGAGCACGCAATTAGAAGAGAAGCTCGGCCTAAATCTCCTCGGTGGTAGATTGCGCCAATTTTAGTTTTATTTTATTATCACTGATAATGTCTTTGCTAGGCCGCCACCAATTTGTATTTTTATACCCAGCTGTAGTTGTACACAGGGCACTATAACTTTGATTGGATAACGGTTGTTTGTACAGATATAAAAAAATCGAGATAGATATAGACTTCCATATATCAAATTCATCAGTATTGAATAATGTGATTAAGCCATGCCCGTCCGTTCGTCCGTCGGTCTGTCCGTCCATTAACACGATAACTTGAGCAAATATTGAGCAAATTCGGTATACGGGCTTATATGGACCCAGAATAGATTGGTATTGAAAATGAGCGAATCGGACGATAACCATGCCCACTTTTTCGATATCGAAAAATTTGACAAAAATGGGAAAATTGAGATAATTCAAAAACGAATACCGCTAAACTAGCGTAATTCGGTAGGTGTATTGGTTTTATGGCGCAAAATATAAAAAAAATTTTTTTTGAGATATGGGCGTGCCACCACCACATTTAGAAGAAGAAAATTTAGAAGTTTAACAAGCCGTAAATCAAAAGCCGTAAAAGATGTTACATTGAGGTTTGGCAGAGACACTATCCTTGCCAAAATGTCTAGACTAGGTAAAAATAATCAAAATCAGTTTGCAACAACTCTATGGTATTTAACTACATTTTGACTGATATTCTACTTTAGTAGTGATATGGTTGAGCTAAGAAGAAAACTTAAACAAATTTAGAAAGTGGGCCTTGACCCGCTACTTTTTTTGTTACTCTTTCAAAATACTTTTAATGCCGTAAGCTGAACAAAAATCTCATAATCCGAACGAAATTTCGATAAATATTTTTTCAAAACTACAACGAAAGCTCTTTTACGTCTTAGTTTAGCTGCCGCATAGCGTTGCCACCCAATCTCAATATATTTTTTCTTTTAAACATACGCAAATAGCTCTGAAATGATTTGACAAATTTGGAATAAGGTTTTTTGTAAAAAAAATTTTTACAAAATGTTTTCTCGCTGATAAGTGAAGGTAATAGTAAATCGAGTTTACACATCGATAGATATTGAATTAAGAAGCCTACTCATAATTTCGAATTATTAGATTCTTGAGTTAACTCCTTATTGGTCTGCGATATGTAGGTTGCCACCTAATCTCACATGTCTCTTTCTTTTTATATTTATACTATTTTTAAAGAAGATGACACATTTATATGAAATTTGGTGTCTCCTAAGTTGGCTCTCCGACTTAAATGTTGCTGTTTAGAATGTTTTTACAAGGTTGCTTCCTTTTTGAGATATAAATAAAAAATGGCCAGTATGAACGCATTCAGTCTATGTGAGGTCCTAATGTGCGGCCAGTTCAATCATACCAATATGAGCACCAAGCGAAAGATATTTCCTAGCATTTCAGCAGAAATATTTTTCAGTTGGGTATAAAAGAAGCAGCGCCACCTTAACTACTCTTATGTTTACCTATGTACATACATACAATGGTATCTTTACGGTTTACTCTATTTGAATGAAATTTTGTACGTACATAGCTTCTACGCTACACTTTATACTTTCTTACTTAGATATGAATGATGCGATGTTTTTGAGAATTGCAACCTAACCTCCACTCTATATTTGTTTGAGATGCCCTAAATAGCATCGCAGAGCGTCAGAAATTTATTTGGCGGTCGTATGAGCGCAGCGACTGAGATTTTGCAAAAGCAAGCAGTGCATCAGTTTTTGCTTGTGTTTGAAGCTGTAAACATCTCACCCATTCTATGCTCAAACTTTTTTCCGCATCCTTTTGCACACTCAAACTAACCCAGTTTTTTGAAATTTACGTTATTCTGTTATTTGTTGATTTTTCATAAATTGTTCTTCTAATTTGTACTCATTGACTTTTTTTTATTATTTTTTGGTAACCTAACATGATTATCTAAAAACGAAACTTCCTTCTTTTATTTACATATTTCAAAAATTTGGCTCGTTATCTAAATTATTTTTTCAACTGAGCTGGAGTTTGCGAACACAAATAAAAGCAATAAATTTTGCATACAAATGAAAATCTAAGTTTGTTAATTTCAAACAAGTAAGGAAGGTTAAGTTCGGGTGTAACCGAACATTACATACTCAGTTGAGAGCTATGGTGACAACATAAGGGAAAATAACCATGTAGGAAAATGAACCGAGGGAAACCCTGGAATGTGTTTGTATGACATGTGTATCAAATGAAAGGCATTAAAGAGTATTTTATGAGGGAGTGCGCCATAGTTCTATAGGTGGACGCCATTTAGGGATATAGCCATAAAGGTGGGTCAGGGTTGACCCTAGAATGCGTTTGTACGATATGGGTATCAAATGAAAGGTGTTAATGAGTATTTTAAAAGGGAGTAATCCTTAGTTCCATAGGTGGACGCCGTTTCGAGATATCGCCATAAAGGTGGACCAGAGGTGACTCTAGAATGTGTTTGTACGATATTGGTATCAAATTAAAGGTATTAATGAGGGTTTTAAAAGGGAGTGGTGGTTGTTGTATAGGTGGTCGCATTTTCGAGATATCGCCATAAAGGTGGACCAGGGTGACCCTAAAATTTGTTTGTACAATATGGGCATCAAAAGAAAGGAGATAATGAGTATTTTAAAAGGGAGTATTCCTTAGTTCCATAGGTGGACGCCGTTTCGAGATATCGCCATAAATGTGGACCAGGGGTGACTCTAGAATGCGTTTGTACGATACGGATATCAAATTAAAGGTATTAATGAGTATTTTAAAGGGAGTAATCCTTAGTTCCATAGGTGGACGCCGTTTCGAGATATCGCCATAAAGGTGGACCAGGGGTGACCCTAGAATTTGTTTGTACAATATGGGTATCAAAAGAAAGGTGTTAATGAGTATTTTAAAAGGGTGTGGGGCTTAGTTCTATAGGTGGACACCTTTTCGGAATATCGCCACAAAGGTGGACCAGGGGTGACTCTAGAATGTGTTTGTACGATATTGGTATCAAATTAAAGGTATTAATGAGGGTTTTAAAAGGGAGTGGTGGTTGTTGTATAGGTGGTCGCATTTTCGAGATATCGCCATAAAGGTGGACCAGGGTGACCCTAGAATTTGTTTGTACAATATGGGCATCAAAAGAAAGGTGATAATGAGTATTTTAAAAGGGAGTATTCCTTAGTTCCATAGGTGGACGCCGTTCGAGATATCGCCATAAAGGTGGACCAGGGGTGACCCTAGAATTTGTTTGTACAATATGGGCATCAAAAGAAAGGTGATAATGAGTATTTTAAAAAGGAGTATTCCTTAGTTCCATAGGTGGACGCCATTTCGAGATATCGCCATAAAGGTGGAGCAGGGGTGACCCTAGAATTTGTTTGTACAATATGAGCATCAAAAGAAAGGTGATAATGAGTATTTTAAAAGGGAGTATTCCTTAGTTCCATAGGTGGACGCCATTTCGAGATATCGCCATAAAGGTGGACCAGGGGTGACTCTAGAATGTGTTTGTACGATATTGGTATCAAATTAAAGGTATAATGAGGTTTTAAAAGGGAGTGGTGGTTGTTGTATAGGTGGTCGCATTTTCGAGATATCGCCATAAAGGTGGACCAGGGGTGACCCTAGAATTTGTTTGTACAATATGGGCATCAAAAGAAAGGTGATAATGAGTATTTTAAAAGGGAGTATTCCTTAGTTCCATAGGTGGACGCCGTTTCGAGATATCGCCATAAAGGTGGACCAGGGTGACCCTAGAAATTTGTTTGTACAAATATGGGTATCAAAAGAAAGGTGTTAATGAGTATTTTAAAAGGGTGTGGGCTTAGTTCTATAGGTGGACGCCTTTTCGAGATATCGCCATAAAGGTGGACCAGGGGTGACTCTAGAATGAGTTTTGTACGATATGGGTATCAAATTAAAGGTATTAATGAGAGTTTTAAAAGGGAGTGGTGGTAGTTGTATATGTGAAGGCGTTTTCCAGATATCGACCAAAATGTGGACTAGGGTGACCCAGAACATTATCGGTTGGATACCGCTAATTTATTTATATATGTAATACCTGGCAAGATTTTAAGGGTGTTTTATTTCGCCCTGCAGAACTTTTTCATTTCTTCTACTTAATATGGTAGGTGTCACAACCATTTTATAAAGTTTTTTCTAAAGTTATATTTCGCGTCAATACAACAATTCAATTACCTTACCATGTTTCATCCCTTTTTCGTATTTGGTATAGAATTATGGCATTTTTTTCATTTTCGCAATTTTCGATATCGAAAAAGTGGGCGTGGTCATAGTCGGATTTCGTTTATTTTTCATACCAAGGTAAAGTGAGTTCAGATAAGTACGTGAATGAGTTTAGTAAAGATATATCGATTTTTGCTCAAGTTATCGTGTTAACGGCCATGCGGAAGGACAGACGGGACGACTGTGTATAAAAAACTGGGCGTGGCATCAACCGATTTCGCCCATTTTCCAGAAAACAGTTATCGCCATAAAATCTATGCCCGTACCAAATTTCAAAAGGATTGGTTAATTTTTGTTCGATTTATGGCATTAAAAGTATCCTAGACAAATTAAATGAAAAAGGGCGGAGCCACGCCCATTTTAAATTTTCTTTTATTTTTGTATTTTGTTGCACCATATCATTACTGGAGTTGAATCTTGACATAATTTACTTATATACTGTAAAGATATTAAATTTTTTGTTAAAATTTTACTTTAAAAAAAATTTTTTTTTAAAGTGGGCGTGGTCCTTCTCCGATTTTGCCAATTTTTATTAAGCGTACATGCAGTAATAAGAGTAACGTTCCTGCCAAATTTCATCATGATATCTTCAACGACTGCCAAATTACAGCTTGCAAATTTTAAATTACCTTCTTTAAAAGTGGGCGGTGCCACGCCCATTGTCCAAAATTTTACTAACTTTATATTTTGCGTCATAAGTTCAACTCATCTACCAAGTTTCGTCGCTTTATCGGTCTTTTGTAATGAATTATCGCACTTTTTCGGTTTTTCGAAATTTTCGATATCGAAAAAGTGGGCGTGGTTATAGTCCGATATCGTTCATTTTAAATAGCGATCTGAGATGAGTGCTCGGGAACCTACATACCAAATTTCATCAAGATACCTCAAAATTTACTCAAGTTATCGTGTTAACGGACGGACGGACGGACGGACGGACGGACATGGCTCAATCAAATTTTTTTTCGATCCTGATTATTTTGATATATGGAAGTCTATATCTATCTCGATTCCTTTATATATGTACAACCAACCGTTATCCAATCAAACTTAATATACTCTGTGAGCTCTGCTCAACTGAGTATAAAAAATATATATATGCAACATAGATGGGCACTTTTCATAAAATGAATCGAATATAAAATAGTAAATTTATTAACAAAAAAGCTTAAATTGTTTAATTATTGTAGTATCAGTTCCTCAAATGAGCTTAAATTAAGTTTTACGCAGTGATTGAAAATGCTCTGCTACTTTGGAGTTTTTATACCTTTCATGATCATGAAATGGTATATTAACTTTGGTCGGATGTTTGTAACGTTGAGAAATATAGAAGATATACTCACCATTAAGTATACCGAATTGATCAGGGCGACGAACTGAGTTGATATAGCCATGTCCGTCTGTCCATCCGTCTGTCCGTCCGTCTGTCCGTCTGTCTATTTGAACGCAAACTAGTCCCTCAAATTTTGAGATATCTCAATAAAGTTTGGCACAAGGATGTATTTTTGTATTATATTAGACATTTGTCAGATCCGGTATGATCGGACCACTATAACATATATCTCCCATACAACCGATCGTTCAGATAAGACGATTTTGGTCATTCCTGCCGCAATTTAAAAAGTATAAACGTGAAACTCGGTGATATATATTCTAATATATCATAGAAGATATTCTGAAAAAATCACTTTGATCGGAGCTATAAATAGTTATATCCCATACAACCGATCGTTCAGATAGAAAGATTTTTGGCCAATTTCTCCCTTAATTTAGAAAGTATAAAACGTGAAACTCGGTGATATATATTTTAATATACCATAGAAGATTTTCTGAAAAATCATTTCGATCGGAGCTATATATAGTATATATCCCATACAACCGATCGTTCAGATAGAAAGATTTTTGGCAATTTCTCCCTTAATTTAGAAAGTATAAACGTGAAACTCGGTGATATATATTTTAATATACCATAGAAGATTTTCTGAAAAATCAGTTTGATCGGAGCTATATAATAGTATATATCCCATACAACCGATCGTTCAGATAGAAAGATTTTTGGCCATTTCTCTCTTAGTTTCCAATATAAAAACGTGAAACTTGGTGATTTATATTCTAATATATCATAGAAGGTTTCCTGTAAAAATCATTTCGATCGGAGCTATATATACTATATATCCCATACAACCGATCGTTCAGATAAGGGGGTTTTTTGCCATTTTTTATTTTATATTTATCTTAAAAATCGTTTAGGTATGCACATCCTATATATTTCTTATCTTATACATCCGATTATTTGGAGATTACGAACGGGATAAGATTATTGTTCAGCCCCATTCATGAAAGCCATGAAGTCTTCGGCACAGCCGAAGACAGTCCCGTCTTGTTTTTCTTGGTATTGCTCTGTCTCTGCCCATGAGTATAGAGCAGAGCCGTAGCATAAACAAGTGATTGCATTTCCTATACTCTGCAAATATAATATTGTTCGGTGCTTTTGTTTTGCTATTTGCTACGCAAATAAAACACGACGTAGCTCTCTGCAGAGACTTAAAATTGTTATAATTTTTTTATGCTCGTGCTCTGCTCTGTTCATGTTCACAGACGGAGCAGTAGCAGTGCGTTGCTACTGTTACTTTGGAGTACGAAATGCAAACATTGATTGTACGTACTTTAATTGGAATTATATTAAAGTTTTATTTCAGTAATGTTTTTGGCAATGCAAAGTGCGCATCTATGTTACTAATGTATGTTTGTTGTATATATGTATATGTTTATACATAAGCATTTAAAGTGTCAAAATTGATTTACATGCAAATCCATCATGCGATTTATTGCAGCTGTGGAAAAATATTATTTAAAGGTGGTTAGATAAACCGAAAAGATATACTTATGTATATTTGCTTAAAAGTGTTTACCTACATATGTAAATATATATGTCATAGACATTTATCAGGACATCAGTCAAACGAAATGAAATCTGTAAACAATTTCAAATGTCAGATTGAAATTAGGATATTATGTGCACACATGTAAATTTGATTAAAAAACATATAGCTTTATTTATTTCTATTTACAGCAGCAGACACGAAAATAGAAGTAGCAATTTTTATTAAATTTCATTAGTTAAATTCTCCTTATTTATTACGTGCAAGCCAAACTCAAAAATTTTCGAAAGATTCGAGAGAGAGAGAATTCTAGAAACTCCGGCCTTTTTTGTTAAGAATAATAAGTTTTTTCGAGTACGCAGTTTTGTAGCCCAATCAGTTTTAGTCAAAAAAAGTGCAAGTTATAAGACTCAAAATTTGTATTAATTTTTCACAATTTTTTCCGCGAATTTTGTTTCATATTTTCTTCCATACCAAGGGCGAATAAACTTAATTTTTTTCATGAAAGAAAGTCTAAATCACCCTTCGGAGAAAAAAAATTGTCAAAAATCAATGCGCATTTTGAGAGACCTATTACTTGTAATTTGATAGACTATAATATATTGGGCTACATAAATGCATAGCAAAAAAATTCAAAGAACTCTGAATAAAAGTACGAACTTTTCGTAAAATTTTTTTGAATTTTAATTTATTTTGAATTTAAAATTTTTTTTTAAATTTGAGATTTGTTTATATAGCTCCAGTTACAAAATTCATAGCAGTCTTTTCTTAGTCTCGAAAAAAATTTAAAAATAATTTAATTAACCAAATTAGATAAAAATTGCCACTGCTATTTCTGTTATCTGCTGTATATGGAAGACTGGTATATGAAGTCATTCAATAAATATGTAGACATAAGATACCATGTTTCTTAATTTGATTAAATAACGCTTTGTTCCAGTGTTTGTGTTTCCAAGTAAAGTTTGACCAGGCTTCATAAAAAAATTTTTTCAATGTGTTATACATTTGCAACCTCTCGATTTGAGAAACTCCGTCATCTCGCACACCACATATCCAACTGACACGATTGTCTGCTAGCCGCAGTAAAGGACTAGAGGTCCAGGAGCAGCGCGTTCAGCGATACACTGGGGTTATTCTTAGAGTTCTACTGATATAAAATATAACGCACAGTTCTGTTCAAAATTCAAACGCTGAAGGATTTATTTATGACGGCCCAACACTATAAGACACACTACCCTATCCTCCCGCCCATAAAGAAGTGTGTCTAAGCTTTGGTGATTCGACAGGCGAATAGTTTTTTGTTATTATATTATTACGTTATAAAAATAAAAATAAAAATAACAATTATTATTATGTTATTTGTTATTTTTGTGGACTGTATGTTATGTTATTATTTTTAGAGAGGGAGGCCGCTATGCACCTGCTACACCTTGTATTTATTCATTGGGGGCGAGCACTGGGGGCTCCAAGGTATTGGCTGCGGGTTGAGCCACCTTGTTTTGCTTTGAAAAACCCCGCTTTGGGATAAAAAATTTAAACTATGTCTTTAGAATATTTCACTAACCAGTTGAGAATTACAAGCACACTCAATGGCTAATGAAACAAACGAACGGAAAATGTTCATAGTTTAAGTCACTTAAACATACTCGCCCGCCTAGACGGCTTAGTCGTCTAGTGAAATTTCCATACGAGCCAGTTATCTGGCTCGAAGGACCATGTGTAAGCTTTGGTGATTCGACGGGCGAATAGTTTTTTTGTTATTATATAATTATGTTATTTGTTATTTTTGTGGACTGTATGTTATGTTGTTATTTTTAGAGAGGGAGGTCGCTATGCACCTGTTACACCTTGTATTTATTCATTGGGGGCGAACACTGGGGGCTACAAGGTATTGGCTGCGGGTTGAGCCACCTAGTTTTGCTTTGAAAAACCCCGCTTTGTGATAAAAAATTTAAAATATGTCTTTAGAATATTTCACTAACCAGTTGAGAATTACAAGCACACTCAATGGCTAATGAAACAAACGAACGAAAAATGTTCATAGTTTAAGTCACTTAAACAAAGTGGTTCCTATTATCGCAATATATGTATGCTTGAATGATTTGAGCTGTGAACCTTTTTTTTTGTTTTCGTTTGTTTCATTCCCTATAAAGTGTGCTTGCAATTCTCAACTGGTTAGTGAAATATTCTAAAGAAATTAAGTTTAAGTTGATTATACCAAATCGGGTTGTCTTCACAGAAAATTGAGGAAGCTTCTCCCACAGAGCTACAAATGCCTGCCGCCAAAAAAATGTATTTCACATTGTAACAGGGGCTAAGCGTTTCCATTCTTCTAAAAGAACAGATAAAATAAAATAATATACAATACACTAAAGTAACAAACAATAAAATTATAAAAAAATTAACTACTCGTCCTCTGAAATTTAGATAATGAATATTCACAATTAAATGCTGGATTCTAATGAATCCCACAAAACCTCTTGCAGAGTATTAAAGGATTATAAACATTTGCATGTTCCTAAATAATATTTTATCACCTAAAATATTCATTTATTTAGCCGGCTCAAGGGTCACCTTGAGAAAGGTCGCTGAAATCAACAATCAATATATTTTATCACCTCAAACATCCTGCCAAACTAAATTCAGGAATAAATAACAGTACTTTGTCCTTTATTGTATCCGCTAGCTCGCATGCCGCACGTTATCATCTTCATACCATTGTACAACCCACTTAATCTAGCGGTGGAATGGGCTTACTTGGTTCTTCCCACATAATCTTGAGCATTAGACTAGTAAGTTTCTTTTCTATAGATATCATCTTAGTGCTACTCCCTTTGGCCCTTCGAAACCGAGTCTTAGCCTTATCTCCCTTTGGTTTACTTTCCACTTCCACAACCGTGGTTGGCCCATCGCCACTTTTTAAGTCCTCTTTTTGACTTGCAGCTTTCGACGTAGTTCAACCTCGCTATTGGGGCCCATCTGTCCTACAGAATCACATGTGTTGAGCTTGTGCTCTTCTGCCTATTGAAGGCAGGCTTTCACCTTCTGCTGAACGTTTTCCTCTTTATTCTGTTGTTCGAAGCTTCTTTGTCCTTGTACCGGTTGCAGTGTCATGAGTTTCTCTTGAACTGCCATCGACCTACTTTTACCGCCTCGCGGGCTCCCTCCAAGCGCTCGCTTTCTTGTTCTGTTGGGTCGACCACTGCTCCCAAGCATTGGACATTTCTTAGTGCTGTATGGTACTGTGAGAGAGCTCTCTTACTCCCTCTGCTCAGCAAAATTCTCCACTCTACTTCTCCGTTTACATTTGTATGTTTTTCCATCACGGAACTCGTTGACTCTCCACTGCTTTCGCTCCCCGTGTTCGACGCAACGTTTTTATACTCAGCTGAGCAGAGCTCACAGAGCATATTAATTTTTTTCGCATAACGGTACACCGTAACGTCATAAACTAATCGAGATAGATATATACTTCTATATATCAAAATGATCTGGGCGAAAAAGAAATTCATGCCCGTCCGTCTGTCCGTAAACACGATAACTTGAGTAAATTTTGAGGTCTTTTAATGAAATTTGGTATATAAGTTCCTGGGCACTCATCTCAGATCGCTATTTAAAATGAACAAAATCGGACTATAACCACGCCCACTTTTTCGATATCGAAAATTTCGAAAAACCGAAAAAGTGCGATAATTCATTACCAAAAACGGATAACGCGATGAAACTTGGGTTGACCTTATGAGGCAGAATAAAAATTTAGTAAAATTTTGGACAGTGTGCGTAGCACCGTTGGCAGCTGAGTATGCAAGGTTCGGTTACACACTCGAGCTTAGCCTTCCTTACTTGTTTGCATTGTTGTCTTTATTGGCTTGCGACTTTGTCCTCCCTCTCCCATTCTTCTTACATATATAAAAATAAGATCTTGGGTCCTTCATCTTTGTCGTACGACCACCTGCCTGACAAGGCGGGTGCAGTGGTCAGGTGTTAAATAAGGGTAAACAAGTCGTCCGACACAGAAGCGTACCTTACTGTGGTAAGACCATCAATACTTCTCGAGGTAGCCCGATATTGGGAAGGTTCTAGTAATAAAGTTCATAGTAACAAAGTTAGCAACGGTGATTAAACGCTAGTTGGGGAGTACTTCGGCTAAAGTGTTTTCTTATGCTGCCTGATATGATGAGGAAATCGTTTATTAATTTCAAATTTATTAAATTGGGAAACAATTAATTTTTTTTACTCTAAATCGGAATGATGTTTTACAAATCATGGCTAAAGAAATCAATGCAAAAGGTATTAGATACACCTTAAAAAGTTGTGTAACGAATTTAGTGAAATTCCGCTTATTCCAAATCTTCTGCAAACGTTCGAATCGCTAAACTGTTGAATAAATAACTCCAATATTCAATAATGCAAAAATAGTCTTTATTATACTACTTTGAAAGTACTTGACAATAACACTTAACTTCACAACCAATAGCGTGCTTAAATCAAACTGATTGCTGCTTACTCAGCTTTCGCTCCTTTTATACTCTCTGCTGTCTCGTTCGCATACTTCTAGGCGTTTGTTCTTCTAGAATTTACTACTTGGTTACCAGCTATAAACTACAGATGCACGTTTATAACCTCTTGCATAGCCATATGCGCGTGTATATGTGAGTAATACTTCGCTGATGATTGCATACTTTTGTGAGTATGTCAGATATATGCATGTGTATATGTGTAGACATAATGATTGATTTGTTTATGTACATACAAGTGACTGCTTAGTATCGGCTTAGAGATGATAGCATCCCTTAGTGTTGCTAATATTCGTCACAGTAGTATTCCACAATTATGCTCTTGCTTGAAATCGTTGTTAAAAACCTACTCATTGCGCTGTTTCTTAGTCAAAGAAATAGCTTAGGCACAAAGGCACGACATTGTGTAAACAAAGATGTACGCAGAAATACACACATTACTTTGATCTGGCAACCCTGCAGAGCTAGATAACAGGCAAAGGAACTTTTTCACAAAGACATTTGCAACACATTCGCGATAGAAATGCAAAAAAAGTGTGCCAGAATGATTAGCAGAATAACTAAGGACTTGAAACAAGAAACCATACCACAACAAAGGTACAGAAAAACAACTACAAGTGAAGATAAGCAAATACGTTGTAAAAAACAGGAGCATATCAAAACAAAACAAAGTAAACAAAATTTGAAAAAGAAAATGGAAACTTAGCAAGCGAATTGTTGCATGGAAATACAACACAAGAAGACTAACGTAGCACAAAGAAAGCAACAACAGCAAGAATCTATATGAAAATTGAAGAAACAATAATAACGTGGGGGCTCAGTTGTATCTTTTCGATAAAATGCCAAAAGTGCTAAACTCACGCCCACTGACGCTAAACACTTTTGGCCGCCACTCAAGTGAAAGAATAATAATCAACAGCAAGCAATTGTGAGCATAAAAAGAGCACAAGAATGCCTATAAAAGAAAGGAGCGAATGAAAAAATTAGTAGAGCAGAAATTGCTTGTAAGCCTCGAAGGTGTACAACAATTTTGTGCCTAATTGCAAAACATTTTTGTGGCAGCGAAAAAACCTCAACAAAATGGTTATGAAATATTTACAACGTCGTCTTTTTTGGCTTTCAAGGAAGTGTTGTAATTGAGAGGAAATTAATATTTAGTACAGCTGAGTCTAAAGAGGTAATGATATAGAAACAACTGGGGCGTTTCTGCAAACTACGCCGAACATGTTGTGCTAATTACCATAAATGAGTCGCTAGAAAAGCAAATCCGAAGATATCTGGTGATTTTCATATCAAAACGAGTTTTAAATGGGTGTTTGCTTGCCTGAAACTTCTACACTGCTCTAGAGTAGTTAGGTTTGTCATTTAGAGCAATATGGAAATACGACCCGGAACCCGTGCGCGTCTTGCGCAAGAAATATAAAAGTCTCATATCAAATATCAACAGAAATCAGATGTTCTATCAATCAAACATCTATAAACTTACATGCGCTTGCGCTGCCATCTGGCGAATGTTAGCAACTGCCGATAAGGCAGTGTTAGTTCTAATCAAATATTCACAATAGTGCCATAGTACAAGTAGATTTCTTTGTGTGCTCACAATCGTTAATTTTTAACAAATTATTTAAATATGTACGCATCCCCATCTTTGCAAGCAAAACTCTATTTATAGATTTGGATTCCAAATAAGAGCGAAAAAGGGACCTGTACATAAAATCAGAAATTATATTTGCTTTTTGTGGCTCTTGTTGTAGTAAAGATTAGACTCTTGCTGAACTCTGTAAATTTCTTTTTATTACAATTATAACATCTAATTACTGGGTCAGGCGACCAATGAGCCAATTGAAATATTATTTAGAATATGATACCCCTAGTAAGCTCATTTAGACAGCCGGTGTAATTGAAGGTATTTCCCCGATATATAGAGTCCAAACACCTGCAGGTTATCAAGAAAGAAACTATGTGCTTTATGAATTCCGGCACTCTAGCCTACTTTCCAGGTTCTACTTTATCCCTGACAGAACGAAATATTGTTTGTCGATAACTGCTCCCTGTGCAACCTTCACCCCAGTGATTCCACCGAAAGAGGAATGGGGAAGAAGGCTCGTCTGGGACAGGTTACCAATTGGCTTGTTCGCCGACGGGTCGAAGTTGGCCGGATAGTTTGGTGGGGCAGTATTTTGCCAAGAGCTGAATGTAAGCCGCAAGTTTAAATTGGTTGATCAATTCAGCATCTTCCAGG
Organism: Eurosta solidaginis; assembly: GCA_029619165.1. Classification (NCBI taxonomy): domain Eukaryota; kingdom Metazoa; phylum Arthropoda; class Insecta; order Diptera; family Tephritidae; genus Eurosta; species Eurosta solidaginis. The sequence continues at coordinate 20,162 of JARSSU010021857.1, forward strand.
CGCAAGTCGTCTCGGTTAAGTATGTGGTGGATTAAATGCTATAAAGTGCTACTACGATTAGGGAATTAAACATCTACGTTGATAGCCAAGTGGCTCCCAAGGCCATGAGTTCTGCGAGTGCTTGGCCCCTTTTGCGATTACATCAAACTATTGTATGATTAAGATTAACTGGGTCCCGCGCCACAGTGGGTCCCGAGCAACTGTCAAGCGTATCTCTTAGCCCGCATCAGTGCAATTGAACCGAATGAAGATGGCTGTAGAGATATTGGTATTACCCTGATCACCAGTTGCCTGCTCCTGCTAAGATGGACCTCGAGTCAACTCAGCAAGTGTTAGGCGAACACCACCTCTTGCAGGGTGGCGAGATCTTTCTGGTCGAAGGTATCCCAGAAATGATTGGGTTTTTTAAGGCGAATCTATCAATGGTCATTGAGGTTTTGACAGGGCACTGGAAACTCCATCCTGCTGAGGATGATGAAGTAGAATCATCGAGTGGAAGTAGATCTTGTCTCCGTATTCGCATCAGCTAAGGAGACATGACTAGCGTTCTTCGCTACGTTAGGATCAAACCCTTCTAATCGAGAGTCAATTGAAGTTAATCAGACTTGCTTTTGGTATAAGACCAAGATATATCCAAATTTTTTTGTATCGATATTTGGAACCATTTCGACAACATATTAAATTGTGTTGCGCACATATGTGAGATTGCTTCAGAAACAACTTCCTTCTTAGTTAAGAAATACATCCAGCCATACTGGAAAGGAAATGGCTTTCGATCGAAATGAAAAGGCTGTATACCAGTGAGCTGCAATTATTCTTCTTCTAAGGTTATTAGTGGACTAACCAAAAAATGAGTATTAGTGCGTATAAAAACAAAGAATATCAAGCACTTATATCGACTAACACACATTTACATAGTCATGCTTCGTAAAATATATTATATTATATTTATATTTATTTATTTATTACGACTCTAAGAGCCTAGTTCAAAACATAAAAATATGATTGCATTAATTAACATGTGTACTTAATCTAAATTTTTAAATTAAAGAAAAAATTTTAATTATGACACATGTATCGCTAATGCATTTAAATCTCAACGACTATACCATTTAATCGGCCTAGATTTGGTGTAGTCATACAACCGGCTGCTAAATATGTTTCTATCACAATTTTTTATATATTCAGGTAGTTCGTTGAAGTATTTCAACCCTTTGTAAAAAAGACTATTTTTTCCGATTCTGTTTTATAATTTGGCAATTTAAACATATTTCTCTGCCTTGTATTTATATCATGGACCTCGTAATTAAATGTAATACCTGTTCTGAGATACTCTGGCAAAATTCAGTGCTTCATATTATAAATAAATTTCATTGTGTTAAAGAATATTTGTTGTTTAACTCTCATCCAATTTAAACTTAGAAGCATGTCTTTTATAGGAGTATCATAACGTTTGCTTAAAATAAAGCGCATTGCTTTATTTTGCATTTTTTGCAACTTATCAATTTGCGAATCTTTCATAATAAAAAATATTGTTGAACAATAAATAAAGTAAGGCTCAACTATGGATCTATAAACCTTTACTTTGTAATAATTACTTAAGTTTTTACAAGTTCTTTGAATAAACCATAATTTTTTTGCTATTTTACTTACTGACCACCGTGGTGTGATGGTAGCGTGCTCCGCCTATCACACCGTATGCCCTGGGTTCAACTACCGGGCAAAGCAACATCAAAATTTTAGAAATAAGATTTTTCAATTAGAAGAAAATTTTTCTAAGCGGGGTCGCCCCTCGGCAGTGTCTGGCAAGCGCTCCGATTGTATTTCTGCCATGAAAAGCTCTCAGTGAAAACTCATCTGCCTTGCAGATGCCGTTCGGAGTCGGCATAAAACATGTAGGTCCCGTCCGGCCAATTTGTAGGGCAAAAATCAAGAGGAGCACGACGCAAATTGGAAGAGAAGCTCGGCCTTAGATCTCTTCGGAGGTTATCGCGCCTTACATTTATTTTTTTTACTTACTGAATAGTCAACATGGGCGCCAAATTTTAATTTGCAATCAATCTGAACACCCAAATATTTAATCGTATTTACTTTTTCTATTTAAATATTATTTATAGTAATAGTTTCAAAATTAGCAATGTTTTTTCTTGAAATAAGCATGTATTTAGTTTTTTCTATATTAATTTTAAGTCTGTTTGTACACAGCCAGATATAAAGTGCGTTTCAGTCACTTTGTAACTTGATTCTTATATCATTTTCATTTTTGCCATTTATAGAAATTAGATCATCATCAGCGAAAAGTTTTATGGAGCTGAATTTCAAAACAGAATTTATATCATTAATATAAATGTTGAATAAAATTGAAATGAATAACCGCTCGTAAGCCACGAAGCATTTCAGTACTCAATTGTCTTATTGAGCAAGAAAGCCAACTGTTTTATACGAAAACACTAATTGGAATAAGTAAGACTAACAGTGCAATAAAATGAATATAGTCATATCAGTCTTCTGACGCTAGCAACACAACGATGTACACGAAACTAAACTGAATACAGCGTTAAAGAAAAACCGATAATAAACGAAGTATACAGTGTATTACACACAAAACCAACGTGCTACTGAGTTAAAGCGACTATGATTTCAGTTTATACTCAACAATGTCATATATGTATGGGACATATGTGTTGCGGGGCACTCTTATGTATTTTCTATTTTATGTGATAATCACTCATAGTATTTTTCTGTACCTGACTAAGTACACATTTAGACACAATTTTTTGGCTCATGACTTAGTGCACTAATTTTATTAGTACTCAAAGCAGATCTCTGCTGTATACCTCCATCGCATAAGCTCAAAATTATTTGAATATGTGCTCATTTCGATTTTCTTTCTTAAATCGTCAAACAACTTCCATTATGATTTCTATTATTTTCATTATAATATTAGCAAAACAATTTAGGAAACAAAAAAGGGTTCCTGCCTAAACACTTGAACTTCCGCTCACACATAAATGTTTATAATGAATAAACAAGAAGCAAAATCACCGCTTCCCTGCAAAAAATATGATTAGTCTAGGATGAGCCCGGGATGAGTCGCAAAGGCATATGCGACTATAGCCAGTTTTGGTCTCTCACTTTTGTTTGAGAGGGTTCAACGGAAAGACCAATTAGAGGTGCTATCGGACAGATCTTTTTTCGACTCTCCTTTATACCGTTAAGAGTGCAATGCGTCCTCGTTGTACCATTACATGTATTATCGGGCAGACCCTCTTCGTATCCTGCACGCACTGTCAAACAAGTCTTCTATGTTTGCATTCAGGTAGTGACCTCTTCCTACGCGTAAAATAACTTTTTACCGATTTTATTACTTTTGATTTTACTCATTTCGGAGCTGTTCCTTAAAACTTAAACTGACTAATCGCAGCTGTGCCCAAAAAATTACTAGATGCGATAAATAATGCCCAATTTTGATAAAGGAGATCACTGTATTTGGTTATCAATTGCACGATTTTTTGCTGGGTAAGCTACGCAAGAGTAGTTACAAATAAAAGTCTTAGCAAAAGCAAAAAAGGATAGGACGCATTTTATTGACCCGAAAATCGGTGGCAGCTGTTGCTGATGATGCTTGCCATAAGTAGAGAAGCAATATTTTAATGAATAGGGCCGATGGAGGTGGTAAACCAAGCAAAGTGTTTGCCTAGTGTAAACGAAAAGACCAGTGAGTAAGGCAAGTTTGGAGAGCAAAGCAAATAACGCGCTAAATACAGAGGAAAAGTTATGCCGCATATTAGCTACCTTGTTTAGGCAAATGGTTTCTTGTTTGCTAAATAGCCACTATTACTTGGTATAACGCAAAAAATTTATGAGAGACAACGATTGAAGGGTGAATGCTAGTAAATATCTAATGCTGGAAAATTTGCGTAGAAGAGGCACGCAGAAAAAGTTGCCATGAAATGGAAATCAAACAAACTTCTCCGTGCGAAAGTGGGCAACAGCAATCTACAGTCTACACAGCAAAGTCAAGGCAGTCTGCAAAGCAAAACGCTTAATAGGAAATCCTGTGGAACTGAGTCTGGCATAAAAAGTATAATTTTATATTATTGATTTTGCGTTTTAATTTTCCATTATTTTTTATATATTAAATCACGGCCAATTCAGTACCAAGTGGTGTTATCCAAGGCGAATCCAGTACCAGGTGTTGTTGTCCTAACTGCTGATTGCTTGTTCTTAATTATTTTCTATACAACTTCTTGTACAACAAAACAATATGTCAGTTACTCGCAATCAATGCCAATTTTCTTTATACTTGTCATCCTTCTGCACGGCGAATTGGTTCAAATTCGCTTTGCCATCACCTTGTAAAGATTCGCCTTGCTGTTAAATTAGTATAATATTCTATTTTGAATGTAAAATATTTGTTTAAGGTCATATTTGGATTTGGATACTCTGCACCGAATCACCCAATGTTCGAATTAGCGCAGAGTTAGCGCATTAAGACCGTCTCTAAGTTTAGTTTGAACTGGCCGGTCAATAAAGATCCCTCATAGACTGAATGCGTTCAAAGTGTAACCAGAATTTGTTTGAAGATCAAACGGAAAAATGCCAATTAGAACTCCGTCCTCTTGACAAATACTAGACTTTTTCTGGGTCCTAGCTTAATTGCTGTATCGAAGTCTGGTAACTCTGCCGGCCCTAGTTGCTGCAGCTCTGATCCCGCGGATTCGAACACAGAACGTGCTTAACCATTTCATCTTACAACTCGCACTTCCTACATCATCTGTTACTGACGGGGTTCAACTTATAAACATGTGAGACGACAGAGCAGTTGATACGCCCATCTTGAACCATATAAACGCTGAATACGCGCACGCGTTGAGTACAGAAACGTTTCCTCCAAATAAGAAACAAAGCTCCGCTTTCAGCGTGACATAAAATGAACCCTCCTCAAGAGTCACGAAAAGTTCGCTCGACACTCACTGTGTTGGAGGTATTTATGTAATATATGAAGCACCATTGAGCTTACGAAATGTATTTTTGTCTCGGATTTCAGATTCTGGAGGTTCGATCTTCCCTGCTCATAGCGTCTTATGACTATTTGTAAGACTCGCAGCGTCATTGAGCTATTTGTCAGCCTCCAGCACGTCCGCCTCTTTGCGTATACCCTCGCCCTTTTACGCTTTTCCATTTTCTCGGTTCTTAGTTCTAATTCTGTCCCCTTGCAGTGCTTTCTATTGATGCTTTTGAAATTGCGATGTCCTACGAAATGTTAGTTGATGAATGGGTTCTTAACGGACTCATCATCCATAAGTGATTCCGAAAGATTCACAACCTTTCATAAATCAATTTATGTTAATACATTTGCTCAGACTTCAGCGCTGTTGATACAAGTGTAGCTACATACTCTCTTACTCTGCATCCGATTCGCACCAGTTTGGTGTTCTAATTTTTTCAGCAGGGTATACTAAAAATAATCACCTCTTTCGTACATCGTTATTCTACGCAGTATTGAGGAACAGAAAGCTTTATGCAAATTGTATTATATTTGTTATGCTCCATCCGGAAAAGGTCACTCGGTACACAATTAATATTTTTTTATTCGCAAAACAGCCAATTAAAAGTTTTATGCAAAACAATTGTGCGTCTGTGAAACAATTGTTAATTTAAAGTGGCAATTAAACAGTTGTGCGTCATATCGAATTTCCTAAGTGACGAACAGATGATATTAAGCAATATTAAAAAAGCATTAAGAGAACTCTGTCTTATAGGATTGCATGCGGGAAGGTTACACGTTTGTTCATGAATAGGCTTCGTGAGATATAAAGAACTCCAAAGAGGAATCATCGAAAAAGCCGCATGATTCGTTATCTTGACATTGCGTGTTTCAGGAATATTTCTCATATATGACTTAGCCTGAACTAGCCGATCAATATAGATCTCACATGGACAGAATGAGTCCATAGTGTTAACAGAAGTTTGTTCAACAACGAAACTGAAAAAACCCTTTTAGAAACCAGGACCTGTGTCATATTAGAAGATATGTTACTTCTTGCTCCTAGATCTGATAGCAGTGGCTCTCCTAATAGCTAAAGTTTTAGCCTGGCGAGCGCAGGACACGAGCACAAACCGCGCTCAAAAGTTTCTTCCTTCAAGTCACATATGCTCTCAGTAGCAAGGTCTTATTTGAAAGCATGTGGCCACAGAGGGCAGTGCCCAATCTGAATACCCGTCATGGGCATATAGTCTCCTCTTTTCAATGATAAAAAAAACTTTGTTGGTCTAAGGTTGTAAGAGCTCCACATAATCTTCTGCACTTTGCACCCCCACCCATGGTTCCACGGCATTCCTGCTTGGTCGATCGTGTGCAACTCAAGGCTTTTTAATCTTGTCCAATCTGATTGAAATTTCTACGATATAAAGCTTCGAAGTATACGCACTTTTAAGCTAGCTCATGCGCTTTCTCAATTCCATCTAAACCATTATTTAAAGTCATTAAACAGTAGCACGGCTCCAGATTTGTAGCATTGACAAGAATATGCCATCTGTGCTCGTCGATTTAAAAAGCCTTCGCCTCCCATTTGATCTTGCTATAAAACACCAAGCCCGGCACTACCCGTTCTTGATCGCAATGTAAGTGCGGTCTGCTAGCTCTTCTGCGTAATATCCATATAGGAAGTGAACGCCGAGAAGCGCGTCGAGGGACTCTTCACTATTACGTGGTCACTACCCTTTTTCTTTTTTTATTAGTCCCTGGACTATATCCCCTAGCTAGTACATTCCTTAACGGCCCTGTTTCTCTGGAGCACTCGATGCCTACACAGAAATTTTTCCAGAAGGTTATCTTTTTCTTCTGGAGTTTTCGTTTGTGGATCCAACAACAACCTGTCTTCTAAGAAGACTCAGCTCATTGCTGTATCATGGCGGCTTTGCTTTTCATCTGAATTTTCTAAGGGGGAAAACTAAATTCGCATAACATGGCCTAGCCAGCATAGCCGCTGCGCTTTTATTCCTTGGACTATGTCGATGTCTGCGTAAAGCTCGTACAGCTCATTATTAGATCTTATTTGGTATTCGCCATTGCCAACTCGTAGAGGTCCGTAAATATTTCCAACAACTCTTCTCTCGAACGCGCCTGATATCTGATAGCGGATACTACAAGAACATAATTTTTGTTTGCCGAGAGAGAACTTTACTTTTTCGACAAGAGTGATTCTTCGCTGGATTTCAAAGCCCATGTTGTTGTTTGTTATAATGATATTTCCCAAAAAAAAGAAAAAAACGAGGTCTTTTACGTGGTTGCCAAGGAGCATGACGGCACTTGCATGGCTTTTTTCCGCTAACGTCTTTCCAAATACCTGCTCTGTCCGGGAGAGACTGAATGTTTACTATAATGAACAGAGAGTATCTTCAAAGAATAGTCCACTGGCTAACGTGAATTCCCCACCATCAATTATTGAAGCATGATGGCTGCAGGGTCTGCAACTTAAGCACTTACCTCAAGCGAAGCCACCTCCTCTTACATTCGCCCAAATATCGATAGGGCAGCTTTTGAAGTGAAAGTTAGTTGCGAAATCTGCTCAACGCTGATTAGCTACTTATTTCATAAACTTTTCGTTTGTATTTGCTTTCAGCTTAAACATTTATTTATATAAAATACTTTAGCGAACACAAAAATATTAGCAAAGTGTGAATGTGATATGCGCAACCCTATAAAGAAACTTTTATGGCGCTCCGGTGACTTCAGTACGATAACTAACTCAGCTGACCTTTAATGTGTAAAAGCAACTTTTTAAAGTGTGCCAAAAACCAATCCTCATCCTTTAAATAAAAAAGAAAAAGAAACAAAAAACAGCATTATAATAATGAAAAAATAAAAAGTTTTTAACCTCTGCGTACCCAAACGGCCGAAGGAGCCACAGTGGTGTGAAAAAGTATTTAACACCAATGACCATTAAAATGTTAGGTAACCTTATTTTTTTTTCATATTTTCGATTTTGTTTTTGGTTTGTTTTCACTTTCAGTGTTTTGTTTTTTTTTGTTTGCAAACAGCTGACCGGCTCAACACATAAACGCACCGACAACAAGTCAACGACCACACAAAGCTCATTGCCTAGTTGTACGATTTAGCATCAAGGCAATCAGCCAGCGAGTCCGGTAGTCAAGTTTTGTATCCTAGCTGATCGCACAGTAGCAGTTTGCTAAAGACTTGAACACAGTTGTACAAATAATAATCTAAACACAAGGAAATTCCAAACTTTTTGGCAACAAAGTTAATGTTTTTTTCGCAGTAAGAAGATGTGTGCGTGGGTGTGCGGGTTAGTTGCCAAAATATCAGAGGGCATCATTTTGTGTATAAATGAAAGTTTTCGCGTAACCCATTGCCCTTTTGGACATAAACAAAGGGTTTAATAAGTTAGGCGCGCCGAGCTCTAAACTGCAGGCAAAAAAGGTTGCGCTAAATGTATTGCGGTTAAACTGCTAAGTTTTGTGGTTTCATGCCCTTTTGTCAAGCATAGGCATCTCCAAAGGGTTGAGCTACGTTTGATAGCTTCTAATTTGTTATCTTTTTTTGTGAAAAGAAAGTTTTGGGAATATTTAAAGCTGAAAACTAGAATAAAAGAAATAGGAACAAGTTAAGTCAGGTTGAACTGGCCGGTCAATAAAGACCAAATAGGAACAGGAAAAGGAATAGAAATAGGAATAGGTATAGAAATAGGTGAAGTGATAGGAATACGAATAAGAATAGGAATACGAACAAGAATAGCATTAGGAAAAGGAATAAGAAGATAAATAGAAAGAGGAATAGGAAAAGGAGTAGGGATATGAACAAGAATATAAATACGAATAAGAATAGCAATAGAAATAGGAATAGGAATAGAATAGGGATACGAATAAGAATAGCATAAAAATAGGATAAAGAATAGGAATGGAATTAAGCATAGGAACAGTGAATGGAATGGGATAGGAATGGTATAGGAGTAGAAATAGGAATAAGAATTAGAGTGGGAATAG
>JARSSU010021859.1:0-54338 GCA_029619165.1 Eurosta solidaginis
ACCCAAGCGATGAGCGATTTTTAAATCGACCCGCCCTACTAAAAACCTTCCTGCCCATTCTACGGCCCAACCCTGGTTTATTATCCATTTTTGAGCTCTCTGTGTGGACTATGATATCCCTTCCTTTCTCTAAACCATAATAACAACTAAATATACCAACTTCCTCACAAACTCAATTTATAAACATACCTTCGCGCGTTTCAACAGCTCATTTTGACCAGCACCAATATTTTCCTTTTTTCCACCCCATGCGCGCAATACGGAAGCTTGCAGGGCACGTCCATATGAAGAACGTCAATGCCCATGGTTTCAATAATGACACATTATTGATGCATTTAAGTGTACAGAAGCTTCCTCCTCAGACTGCCCACCAGACAAGAATGTAATGCCTAAGTAAATAAAACATATGGAAACAGTAATATTTCGAATTTCGAACTAACAAAAAAGTACTTACCGGGTACAGCAGCTGGTACAGTTCTGCGTAAAGCTTCAACCGTGGCTAACGCTACTTGTTCGGGTGTGTACTTTTTGGGGCATGATTGACCAGCTGTCACCATATTTGGTTTCAATAGAGTACCCTCCAGGTAGACGTGATGATCATTCAACGCCTTGTAGACAGCAGCTAATACAGTTTCGGTCACCTTTTGTGCGCGATCTAAATCGTGTTCACCATCGGGCAATACCTCGGGTTCAACAATTGGTACAATGCGCTGAGATTGACAGATAGAGGCATAACGCGCTAAAACGTTAGCATTCTCCAAGATGGATTGGTAGGAAGGTGTGTTCTTGCCGATTTTCAAGACGCAACGCCATTTAGCGAAATCACAACCATCCTTCTTGTATTGTGCGCAACGTGCAGCCAAATCATCCAACCTTTGGGGGAGTAGAACACAAAAAGAGAAAAGGTGAGTTTTATTGAAATTTTTTTTTCTAATGCAGTGATGGCCCGCCCGAGCGCCTTATTTGGTGGCGAGCTGCGTGACTACTTGAAATGATCATTACACACCACATTTTTTTCCAATCTAAATCAAATTCAATTTAATCTTCTTACCCCTGAGTGGTGCACTCGTCTTCCGAGCCGAACAATGGCACAACACCCTTGTCGACCTTAATGCCGGGGATGATGCCACGCTTCTTCAACAACTCAACAAATGGTGTGCCGTCATCAGCCTTTTGGTACAATGTTTCGTGGAACAAAATCACACCGGAAATATTCTCACCAAGTTTAGGTCAGTGGTGAACAACAGCTGACGGTATTGGCGACGGTTTTCATCAGTATTTTCAACACCAATATCCTGCAGACGTTTACCCATTGTGGAAACTGATTCATCAGCAGCGAGGATACCCTTTCCGGGTGCAACAATAGCGCGCGCAATGCGGCTAAGCTCCTCCTGCAATTCCTTTGATGGGTAGTTGAAGTAGGTAGTCATGTTGAAGATTTGATTTTTAAGGGTATGATGTTGAAAATGACTGCAATGAGTAGATAAAGAGAAAAAAATGGAATATTAAAAATTATGTTATAAAGTAGATTAAATTAAATTTTGAATAGCAATAAAATTTTGTTCTGTATTTTTGGAAACGTGCTCTTCAATTTGGTGAGAACATTGTGAGAGAAGTTTTTTAAACATGCTGATAGCGTGTTGAGGAACATTGTTGCTGACTTTGGCTGAAGGCAATATTTGCATTGATGTATTTATGCTAGAGCGTTAACACAGATTTTTGTGGTGTTTGCAGCGACAATAATACATAAATTCACAGAAGCGCAGCTGAGATAGGTTAGGTGGCGAGGTTAAAGCTCAAACAAAATTATACGCTATACACACGATCTTCTCATTCTTAATTCACTTTATCATTTCACAGAAAGTCCAAGAATAGGAATAATTTTTGAAGTTCTGACGAAGCATTTGCGGATTTTCGTATGAATTATGAACACTCCGCGAAAGCAACGTAGTTCGCGAACTATGAAAAAATTATACAACACTGAATTCTAATTCACGCCGATTGTATGGTCCGGCACTTTTTCAAACTGTTTCGCCCCCAAGCTGCTTTTGATCATTTGGATTTAAATCGATGCTTCATTTAGCTATAGAAGCACAAAATAGTGATTATAAAGAAAATTTAACCGAAATATTTCTTATTATATATTTGAGAAAGCAAAGCACTCAGTAGTGAAGAGTGTAGTATTCCCAACTCATCCCTTGTTTTGAACTATGCCCCTACTAATAGCAAATGTATATAATTACTATAAACTAGAGTCCGACCGAATATTTGACTTCTGTTCGGTTACTGTAACTTCGTATTCGGTTTGGGTTCGGTAGTCATTGAGTGCTATAGACCAAAGGCACTCAATAGCAGTGACAAATTGTATCACTTTTCGCCGATTGAATTCTCCTTTTTTATTTTCCATATTTAATATTTATTAACTTCTATAACTTTTTTAAGTAAACTATGCGAACCAATTTCAAAAACGTAGTTTCGCGGGCCTTATACATATGCACATATTCAGCACATTCGTTTAGAGGTATGGTTTCACGTTTCGTAGCAAAGTTCTTATGTGTTGATCACTCAGAATACGATTTTCCCTAACTAGATGTCAGAGCATGCGATTTTTAAATCGACCAGCCCCTAATACATACATATGTATGTATTTAAAACACCCTCCGGAAACAAAATTTTCAAAGAATTATTGGGAATTTTGGAGTCCTACAACTTCACTTATTAGACTTTAGACTAAAATTTGTTGGACTATAAAATTGCATTCTCAAAATATATGCAGAGAACATGTACAAATTTTCTCAAATTCCCAAATTTTTCGAAACAATTTTTGAAATTGCCGTTAATAGTTTCAATTACAAAAGCTTTTCTTGAAATATTGAAAATAAAATCAGAATAATTTATTGACGTAGTTTGATAAGAATTTCCATAGCTTTTTTTCTGTTTGCGGCTGTTTACAATAATTTTGAATCCGTTTGAAAAAAGTTTTATAAAATTGTATTTAGAATTTCAGGAAAGTTTTCAAATATGCAGTTTTCCGGTTAATTATTTTGGTCTGGACGTTCTCGAACTTTTTGGGAAACGTTTTCAAAAATTGGTTCACATAGTTTTCGTTAAACAATTCTTTTGAAGTATTTTTTAAGGTTAAAAGAAATTGAATAATAAGAAAATAACTGATCATGATTGCAAACCATTTTTGTTGCTAAATTTTTCAGGGTACGAACTGGCCGTACCTTGAGATAAGAGTCGAATGTCTGGTACAGGACGGATTCAGCCCAAAATTTAAATTCGGTCGAACACTTCAATAAAAATATACATATATACATATTTATATAGGTGTATATACTGCCAGTATTTAATACAATGTTTAAATTTGTCATTTTTTTTATGTCAGAACAAATGCATTGATAACACGACTTTAGGGTTATCTTACTTTGTAAACGGATCAAACTTTATTGTGAAGAAAATGATAGATGCGGTTCCTGTTTGAATGTAAAGTTTCTATAAAAAATTCTGAATGAATTTAAACCTAGTACTGGGTCGATTTATTAAACGATATCGCGCCATCGATTTTTCGATAGGATTTGGGCTCAGGAAAAAAGTTCCACTACGCATACCCAAAAAATAATTTTCCAGCCTCCGAAATTTCATTTCTTTGACTTTTTTCGACTTTGATTTTTAAAGTAAGAGGACCTGAGGACACCAGAAGAAAAATTGATGACCCCAAACGTGTATTTTTAAGATTACTTTTTGCGTACGATAACCAGATACATATAGGACGGGGTTGAAACGAGTTGACCGAGCTTATGATAAGTAATGGTGTGATACTTTGTCGATAGCTTTACTGAATCGGTGTAAATTACATCAGTGTGAAGGGCCTTTTCTAATCCATTAGAACGTGGGTGGTAAATTCTAGTAAATTGGTGATAGGTGATTTGCCCTTTACAGAACCCATGTTGCGAGCTTGCAATTATGGGGAAAATAGAAGAATGTTAGGTGGTGGGTAACAATAGCCTGGACATTCTCGAACTTTTTGGAAACGTTTTCAAAAATTGGTTCACATAGTTTTCGTTAAACAATTCTTTGAAGTGTTTTTTAAGGTTAAAGAAATTTATAATAAGAAAATAACTGATCATGATTGCAAACCATGTTTTGTTGCTAAATTTTCAGGGTACGAACTGTACGTACCTTGAGATAAGAGTCGAATGTCCGGTCAGGACGGATTCTAGCCCCGAATATTAAATTCGGTCGACACTTCAATAAAATATATATACTATGTAATAGGCGTATCTACTGCCAGTATTTAATACAATGTTGTAAATTGTCATTTTTTAAAGTCAGAACAAATGCAATTGATAACACGCTTTAGGGTATATCTTACTTTGTAACGGATCAAAACTTTATTGTGAAAAAAATGATAAGAATGCAGTTGCCTGCGTGTATGGAAAGTTTTCATAAAAATTTTGAAAGAATATGAACCTCGGTATGTACATACCTTTATAAGATTTAAGGTTTACCTAAGCACGATTCGAATTTATTTAATTTAAATTATACTTCGCTTATTATTCGGTTCATATATTATTGTACGTATGTACACATAATTTAAAAAAAATACACGAAAGTACAAGAAAAGACGACCGTTTAGGATGAAACACTACACAGATACTGAACCAAAATAACCACTCTAGATTGTCATAAAGTCCAAAACAAATACAAATTGAAGGCTGGTATCTTTCCAGCTGAGCTGAGATAACGTTTAGGTGTGTGTCATATATGTAAATGTTTGAAGGAGCTCATATAAGAGACGGAGGCGCATGTCCTCCAATACGACTTTTACTTTCTATATACTTCAATGTCAGGCAGGGAAAGTGAGTTATGAGTGAATATAAAATGTGGGTGCGCACAACCTACAACAACTCTTTTCTTTCATGCACATGCGCAATAAAGCTGTCACCATTAAAATATGTATAATACAAATTCTCTACGTATCATCAACGTACAAATTTCGATTCGCTCAATTTGTATGATGCAAATAAATTCCTGACCGCACACCTTATCACCCCACGGCCGTCCAACAATTATGGTGGTGTGTGGATAAGCAAACATTCCGATATATACATACATACCTATGTATATTTGCAGACGACATTGCTGAAGGTCAAGTAGCAAGGTAAACATGTTGAGATACACTGAAAACCGCGCAACATTTTGTGTTTGCCCAAAAGACGAGTATGTGTAAATTTGATGTGTTCCCAGCAAAAAATTGTGTAAGCGATTATAAGAAGTTACACTGCAAATGTTCAAAAATTTCCACCAAAAAGAGAAGCTGAACTTGGAAAGACAAACAAACTAATAAAATACCCGCTTGTGCTGCAGAATGTTGTGAATTATTTATCACTCTCTGCATCTCTAATGGCCGGGTCACAATCAACGTTTTAATATCGATGCCTTCAACGCAATCTTATGCATGCCAGTAACATAGCCACAATCACGCAAAACGTTGCGTTTGTAAATATGAGGGAACTTCAGACTTGGCAATTGAAGTTTATTTCGCCTTGCCCATTCACGTAGAAAATTTTGCGAATCACTGTTATAGGATTTCTCACTATACAAGAAATATACTTGCTAATATATTTTGTGTCCTATTTATTTGTTAAATTGCAGCTTTTAACTGTGAAAATGTTAGAAAAGTTACCAGCGAGTGGAAAAAATCACAAATTTCACTTGCATAGTGTGAAAACAACCTTAGCCAAAGCAAATGTCGAAATATTTTTCTTATGCTTTGCTTGCAACAAAAGTTGGAAGTTGCTACTTTTTCATGTCAGATGGCGCTGGTGTCGCTCGAACTGCCGTTCCCCATAAAAATGCGTGCAATCTACTCATCATGCATAAGACTGCGTTAAGAGTATTCCAAGTAGTGGGTCCCCCACTCACCAGTTCAACTGTCTTGGAGGAGCAATTTTCATTATTTCCTATTCCTCAATTTTGCTGAATAACGAGAGCTTGTGCTAAAAAGCATTTCTACAAACAAAACAGGCATTGCTCAAAGAATTTAAGCTAAAATATAAGGCTAGGGTACAGCTAAGCTTAACAAACTAGTTCCAAATTAGTTGATAAATTATCCCGAAAGATTTCTCTGAATAATCCAAAATAATACCGAAGTTATCACCAAATTGCGCTAAACCGAAAAAGCGCCGAAAAACCATAAAACTGTCCAAAAATAATTTCAATATTATGCTGAAACGAGCCGTAGCCATGGGCATCTTGCGCAACCAATCTCTCTTATCAAAAATCAACAGAAATCAGCTGTTCTATCAATCAATTAAAATTTCCAGCTTCCGCTGCCATCTGGCGTATGAGAGCGTTGCCGGTAATGCAGTGCAAATATTCACAATAGTGCCATAGTACAAATAGATTTCTTTGTGTGCTCACAATAGTTTATTTTTAGCAAAATATTTAATAGAATATAGCTAAACAAAAGCACTACGACCAAAATTGCCCAAAGCTCGCTGATAGCCCGAATCTCCATCTTTACAACCAAAACTTTATTTATAGATTTGGATTCCAAATAAGAGCGAAAAAGGGAAACGAACATAAAAACAGCAATTAGAAACAATATATATGATGATGATATAGATTCGAAAAGCAATTCGCAAAATTCTGTCGATTAGTCCTGTAGTTATCTCTAAACTAGTACCGAACAAATACCGAAATAGCAAAAAAATTACCATTGGTTCCGAAACAACATATATGTAATACTCCTATATTGCTACAAAAGGCTAGGTACATTCCCAATATCAGAGTGCCGATATATTGCTGTTTAAACGTTTTTGTTTTTGTATTCAATAATCGAATGTACCTAAATTTTAATTTTTTCTTGTCACACTTATGCTGCTACAATCACAAAAATTTTGTAGGCTGTCTTGTTTTGATTTCGAATTCAAAACACATTGCGAGCATTTTCTATTAGCAATATAGGAGTATTACATATATGTTCCGAAAAGATGATGAAAGTGTCCTGAAATTATTCAAAAAAATCTATCTATCTTATCTTTGGTCTTGTATTTACAGCTCGCTGATAGACTGCACTTATTTTTTTTTAATGTTTGTGTTCTGAACGAGTTTACTGTACAAATACCTGTATTAAGATTGTTTTCGTGTAAATTCGAATATGGGGAGATGTGTACCGATCAGTGTTCGCAGAACCTCGCTTTTATTTGTCGTCCTGTTTGTTTTGTGGCTGTTTTGAATGTCTCTGTCCATTCTGCGGAAGTTAGCGTTGTCTCTTATGAGTAGGTCAAGCGTTATTGGAATAAAGGAAGAAGCTACAGGCCTCTACTCTTTGACTTGTGAGTGCTGTAGTTTACTAACTATAGGAATGATAACCACCCTTACTCTACTCTAAGTTTCTGAGATATATAGCCCTCCCGAATGCATCCTGAAAAATCAAAAGCCTGTTTTCTGCTGAATTGTGTATCTCAATACAATAACAATATACTTTCATAAACTGTTAATTTAACCTACATACTATATATATAAATGTAAATTAAAAATATTCACTATATATGTATGTATGTGTATGGGTCTAAAAAAGTAACAATAGTCCGGCCATGAATTTGAGGCTTATTTTGTAATCTTTGCAAATACAGTCGAAATTGTTTTTTATTATAACTTGGTTGTCTTATATCTGCTTTTAAATTTTGATATACTACAATTTTTGTATGTTGAGAATATCTAAAAAAAAAGAAAAACAATTTTGGTACTCCCTAATGTAAATGTAAGGTAATTTTGGTACTCCCTAATGTAAATGCTTGTGCCTATTGGTAAACAACCTTATCAATGTAGACAGTAGGTCATTTTCATTGCTCTAAAGCGCCCCATTTAAAACATTCAGAATGTTGGCGAACAAGATGAAATGGTAGATATGTACATTAGGGTCGTTCTTAAAATATTAAAGTAACGATTTTTTCAGTTTCACCCTTTCAAACGGATGGGCTGCACTGGATGGCGGCACTGGTCCACAGATATAACAAATAAATTTTGGTAGCGATTAGAGATGGTTGATACGCCATAAATCAAAATAAAAATTTAGAATTGAGTTCAGATTTCCCTATAAAGATATGATTTTTCTTGTCCTATTATCCAAATCGATAATATTTTAAGCACAGCTATCACTTAAAAATTTTACTAACGATACGACACAAAGAAGGGATTCCTATATAGATTTTTCAGATCTTTGACAATCAAATTAAATGGGGTTATACTGAAATGACAGTCTTTGGACGGAAAAAAATTCCGATACATGGAACTTCTGCAAGACGACTTCAACATCTTCAATCGAGACCAAACATATAATACGATCAACTAAAGCTCTATCAATTTTGGTTCTAGACACAAGTAAAGGTGTCTAAGTTCGGGACATTATATACTCAGCGTGAGCTTCAGTTGTACATTTCATTTCAGATAAATTACTTTTCTCACAAAGTGATTCTAGTTTCATACATAAAATATTACTCTAGTCACCATATATACGTCTTGTGGCACTGAGTATTGCTACGGATTTAAAACTCACCAATTTGGTCTTAAAAATGTTTCAAATTCACCTTGTGAGTTACAAGCGCCTGCAGAGGCTGGTTTGAGAAAATACTGTTTCTCAAATGAAAAATACCGGAAAGAGAATATAGAATATTTAAAAGCCAAAGTAGGAGGATTTATCTATCCTCTCAAATTTCGCTCTCTGGCCTTGATATCCCTGAGTTCTTAAAAGCTCTCGAAAAATGTTTATTGAGAAGCTTCATTGCATCGCTGGTTTTTTTCTCCTAATCAGAAAAATATGTACTTTTAGTAGTACCACAGCTTGACTCATATCATGAGTACTTTTTGATAAAATGTTATAACGAATTAAATAACAGCCCCAGAGCGACTGATCTTCCTGGTGTTATACTATTCTTGCTTTAATTTTTTTTACAAAGAATTTCATCTCTTTTAAAAACCAGACACTATTTTTGAAGAAAGCTATGACTTGTTTCTTTTTCAATGCGTTCTTTCACAATCTTAGTTATCACATGTAAAATATTTACCTCACTAAAATAAAATGCACCTCCTTCAACGGTGGCAACTTCAAACGTAATGCAGCTTTAGCTACTTGGTTGCCGACTTTCATTTATGTATATGCTTGAATTTTCAAATCTCTATATACCTACACGTTTATCAATGTTTAAAAAGCTATAAATGTACATACATATATTCAAGCCACATAAAGTCATGTAGCCAAAAACCATTTTGATAACGAAGCACTTCAAAACAAGTTCCTCCAACCTTATCACTGTCATATTGTAATCACTATAGTAAATATGTAAAACAATTATGCATTTTACACATTATGCACATGGATTGATATATAATGTGCAATAGGGTGCACCTATTTATTTGAAAAGAAAATATTCACTGAGCTACAAAAGAGCTTTACATGAAATCATAAAAATGTAGAAACTCAAATCCTTCCTAACCGGATACAGGAACATTACGATATATAATAGAATAAGATGTACTCATACCAAGTAACAATCAAAAATATCGGCTACCCAATTAATTGGTTAGTAAGTTCAGTGGCTGCCGTCCATATCGGAGCGGCACACTTAGGCCTTTATAGGACCATTGTGAAACCACACGGATTTGTTCCTACTCTCCTAATCAAACCACTACGTTGAGTTTGTGAAGCTCACTAAGCGTCGTGTATTGACCTCAGCTATATCAGTCAGATCTACGAGATCATCTTGCCATAAAACGTTGCCTTCGTCTACCGAGCGCTGGACATTCACAGAATAGATGCCTAACAGTTACTGATTTGCTTGAGTTTCCCATACCGCCTTGACTAGCTTATTATTTGAGAAGCATTCGAAATATTTGAGAGGAACCCAGAGAAGGGAGGAGATGAAGGGAAATAAGTGGTGGTTGAGGGATAGGAGTTAAGCGGGATTGAGAGAGAGAAAAATCGAAGAAGTGAAAGGGGCAAGATACGGAGGAGAGACAGGGATCAACATGGAAGAGAGGAGGCAGGAATTTACAAACTATTTTCAGAAAAGAAAACGCTGTTAGTGTCGTATAGTTTCTTAGTGGTTTATAGGAATAAAGGTATTGAAATCGGCCGGTAAGGTGAAGCAGGCATTCTTTATTTGTATAGAAATACCACATATGGGAGTGAGATTGGAACAGGGAGTGGTATGGAAGTGGGAGTGTTGGTGGGAGTGGGTATGAGAGTAGGAATGGAAGTGAAATATTAGTAGAGTGGGTGTAGTAGTTGGAGTGGTAATGCGTTCGGGAGTGGAATAATGATAAACGAAATAAGGGTTGGACAAGAATAAGAAGAAAAATGAAAGCAGAAGTAAAAGAATGGAATATATTCAGGGTACCTGAAGCATTTTGCAATTGAAAATATGGCAAACATTTAAGAAAGATGAAAGGTGACAAACAATAATACCGATCGTCACTGTACTTTTTTTTGTAACTGTGTTACTTAAGCTAATGGTAGCTTAGGGGACGAAAGTTAACATAAAACTATTAAAACAAAGCAAAATTCGGGAAGATTTTTCAAACATAAGTAAGTTGCATTTATCAATATCCAGATATTCTTTATCAAAGGATACAATTTATAACAGCTCAATGATAATCAATTTGTATTAAACACTTTTTTGTATAGTTTGTGAATAAATAAAATAGTTTTTTTTTAAATGAAACATTTTAAATAAAAAATTTGTCTTATCATTTACGTTGCAGTTGGGGGTTGCACAAGACGTTAAACTGTTGCAAAATATTGAATCCCAGTATTACGTAAGGGATCCCGTAAATTCCAGTATTACAAAAACCGAAAAATTGGCATCCCTAGTACACATATTTTCCTTAATGCTGACAAATATTTCTTATAAAATAGGAAAAATCGCGTAATAAGGCGCCCACTTTTGAAAATGCTTCCTGTCAAAGAACTGAAACTAAATGAACTGCACGAACTAACAGCTGAGAACCATTGTAAGGTTCAGTTCCAGCCGAACTTAGTATCCTAACATGCTTTTATACGCAGCTGTACTTGTACCCAGCTTATTATAACTTTGTTGGATAACGGTTGGTTTGTACAGGTATAAAGGAATCGAGATAGATATAGACTTCCATAATCAAAATCATCAGTATAGAAAAAAATTTGATTGAGCCATGTCCGTCCTTCCGTCCGTCTGTCCGTTAACACGATAACTTGAGTAAATATTGAGATATCATCGCCAAATTTGGTACACGAGCTTATCTGGACCCAGAATAGATTGGTATTGATAATGAGCGAAATTGGATGATAACCACGCCCACTTTTATATATATACCATTTTGAAAACACAAAAAACCTGATTATTTAGTAAATAATACACCTAGAATGTTGAAATTTTACGTGTGGACTGATATTGAGACTCTTGATAAAATTTGAAAATCTTTTTTAAAATGGGAGTGGCACCGCCCACTTGTGATAAAATCAATTTTACAAATATTATTAATCATAAATCAAAAATCGTTAAACCTATCGTAACAAATTCGGCACAGAGGTTGCTTTTACTATAAGGAATTCTTTGAAGAAAATTAACGAAATCGGTTAAGGACCACGCCCACTTTTATATAAAAGATTTTTAAAAAGGGTCGTGGACGAATAAAATGAGCTATATCTTTGCAAAAAAGAGCTTAATAGCAATGGTATTTCATTTCCCAAGTGGATTTATAACAATAAATAGGAAAAACTTTTTCTTTGTAAACTTTTAGTTTTTGAAGTTGTCAACATTCTAAGTATATTACTACTAAAATAATCAGGTTTTATGTGTTTTCCAAAATTTTATATATATAAAAGTGGGTGTGGTTAACATCCGATTTCGCTCATGTTCAATACCAATCTATTCTGGGTCCAGGTAAGCTAGTGTACCAAATTTGGTGAGATATCTCAATATTTACTCAAGTTATCGTGTTAACGGGCAGACGGACAAACGGGCCGGACGGACGGGCATGGCTCAATCAATTTTTTTTTCGATACTGATGATTTCGATATAAGAAGTCTATATCTATCTCGATCCTTTATACCTGTACAACCAACCGTTACCCAATAAAATTTAATATACTCTGTGTGCAAGCACTCTGAGTATAAAAAACGCAGACAAATATATGTATGTACGTACATATATGACGCATTGGTAGTTTCTCTTCCTACTACTTCTATACATACATACATACATATGGTGTATGTATGTATGTATGAAAACTTTTTAATAAATGTTCATACAAAAACACTTTGTCGCGCACTACAATAATAATAAAAAAGTAATTTCCCGAAAAACGTAATTGAACGAAGACCAAACTACGAATGCATGTTACTACCACCACCTACTACATACCAAATTACTATATGACCTTTGCGTGCAGACAAACGTCATGGACACAATTTATATCTACGTATTTTCCACAAGTATTTATGTACTATGTAGATATGAATTACACAATTTCACGTATCTTATCATAATCCAATTGAAATTAACGCACTTTTTCACGAAACACCTTTCAGATGAGTAGAAACGCAATCTGAATATGCAGTTACGAAAATCACTTCAACCCCTCACCCTCCCCCAAAGAGAAGCATGTCCAGTCTTAACTCACATACTCTCACTATTTGTGGCTTTTATTACGATTAATCACTAAGATATTTTGTGGCGTAAATATTTGCAAATTTTTCACGTTCGCACTCACCACGAGTAAATATTTTTTTAATTATTTATTATTATTTTTCCTATAAAATTTATTAGCACAATTTTTTAGTTCCCATTTACGTACCTGCAGGTTTAACTTTATTTTTCACTTTGAGCTTTGCGAGGTGGCGAAGTGGCGGCCGAAAGGTTGAATGGAGGTCGTTTTACTTTAGATTGTCATTCAGCTATTCAGTCGATATGCCGGCTATGTTGAATATTGCGCAATATCATTGCCCAACTTAGTAAACTATTGTACAATATTTTTTTAGTAAGGCACTAATGAGATTTTAAAATAGCTTAACAAATGGTAAAAGCAGCCCATTACCTTCTCAGCAATGACTGGTAAAGTATTTCAAAGCCTTCTGATTACAGAAGCCAGTTTGACTCATTTAAGTTGAGGAGCATTATTAAAAGTCCAATAATAAGAGCAGGACCACTCGCACAAGTGTTCACCTGAACAATTCAGCTGCAAAGAAGAATGATATGCGAAGCAAGCGGCACGCCTGGAAGTCGTTAACCCGAAAAACAAAAAGAGGCTGGTCCTAGGCTCCAGGGGGAGTTTTTTGAGTCCCCGTACACACGGCTGTTGCTAAGCTATTGTTGCAATAAATATTATTTGTTGTTTGATCTATGGAACAAGATATAAATTTTGATTAAGTTATTAGTTTGATTAAGTAGCTAAAAATAATATAAAACTTTCTACTTATAAAGCGCGAAATAATCCTGACAATTTAAGTAAGGCGATCTCATGACTTGAACTAAACTAGCAGTCTTCGCGTTTTATCTTAGAGTTTTTTATACCAAATTATATGATTTTTTGATACTTTTCTGAGTCTGCTGCAGCCATCTTACTTACTTACTTAATTGGCGCTTAACCGCCTAAACGGTTATGGCCGTCCAACAAGGCGCGCCAGTCGCTCCTTCGCTCCGCCAGCCGGCGTCAATTGGTCAGACCAAGGGAGTTTAAATCGTTTTCCACCAATTGCCTACTTAGTCCAAAGTAGCATTTATTGGCGAGATTGATTCTTCGCTGGATTTCAGTGCTGATGTTGTTGCTAGTGTTGATGCTGGTTCCCAAATAAACGAAGTCTTTTACTATTTCGAAATTATGGCTGCCAACAGTAGCGTGGTTGCCAAGGCGTGTATGCGCTGACTCTTTGCTCGATGACAGCAGGTACTTCGTTTTGTCCTCAATCACCATCAAACCCATCTTTACCGCTTCTTTTTCCAGTTTGGAGTAAGCAGAACTAACAGCGCGGGTGTTTAGCCGATGATATCAATGTCATCAGCATATGCCAGTAATTGCTCGCTTTTATAGTATATTGTTCCAGTGCGGTTAAGTTCTGCAGCTAGTATAATTTTCTCCAGCATCAAATTAAAGAATCGCACGATAGGGGGTCACCCTGTCTGAATCTCGTTGAGTTTCAAACGGCCCGGAGAGGTCCTTCCCAATTCTGCCTGATCTGATGGTGTTGCTCAACGTCCTTTTGGACAGCCGTATAAGTTTTGGCGGGGAAACCAAATTCAGTCATAGCGGCATATAGGCAGCTCCTTTTCGTGCTGTCGAAGGCGGCTTTAAAGTCGACGAAGAGGTGATGTGTGTCGATTCTCTTTTCACGGGTTTTTTCCAATATTTGGCTCATTGTGAAAATCTGGTCGATGGTAGATTTACCAGGTCTGGAGCCGCACTGATAAGGTCAATCAGCACGTTTTACGCTGGGCTTCAATCTTTCCCACAATACACTAGAAAGGACCTTATATATGCGATATTAAGAAGGCTGATTCCACGATAGTTGGTGCATTTTGCAGTATCCCCCTTCTTGTGAACTGGACAAAGAACACTTAGATTCCAACCGGCGGGCATGCACTCATCCGCCCATATTTTGCTAAAAATCTGCTGCATGCGCCTTACCAACTCCTCGCCGCCGTACTTGAATAGCTCCGCGGGCAATCCATCAGCGCCCACGGCCTTGTTGTTTTTCAATCTGGTTATTGCTATTCTAACTTCATCATAATCGGGCGGGGGGACATATATTCCATCATCATCGATTGCGGTATAGGGTTCTTAATCTCTGCGCGGTGAATTGCTGCCTCCATTAGGAGAGCAGAGAAGTGTTCCCTCCATAATCTAAGCACTCTCTGGACATCAGTTACAGGTCGCCGTTTTCGTTCCTACAGGAGTTTGCCCCGGTCTTAAAACCTTCCGTCTGTCGCCGTATTTTTTGGTAAAATTTTCGGGCGTTATTCCTGGTGGCTAGCAGCTCAGCTCCTCGCACTCACGCCTTTCTGCTTCTGCTTTTTTCTTCCTGAAAAGGCGTCTCGCTTCCCTTTTCAACTCACGATAGCGTTCACACACTCCTCTTGTCGCACTCGCTTTTTAACGTAGCCCTGTAGGCAGCGTCTTTTCTTTCGGTTGCAACGCGACATTCTTCATCATACAGTTGTTTTTTCGTGGCCGCCGGTAACCAATTTCTGCTCCCACTGCTCTTGTATTCCCTCAGAATGGGTTTGTGCTCTCAGAGAGCGGGTGTGAGGTCGAGTTGCGAAATCATTGGCAGTCTGTTGTGATTGAAGCTTTTCGACGTCTAGCTGCTGCAGCCATCACCATTAGGATATATTCCTTGTTGTCGCATGTATGAGAGGAGGTCTAACCTGTTGTAATAATAAAAGTATGTTGCCTTGCCTGAAAGTTTTGGGTAGTGTTGTTGCTGTAGAAAGGTGGTAATGGTTTCGGGACCCTACAGAGCTTATGAAACGTTCTCCTGAACGATTTGATATAACCATTTCGAGCTTTGTACGTCATCTCATCTAGGGCCGTAGAGAGAAAATCCGGCCCCGGGACTAAACAATTTACGGGCCCCCTATAAAAAATCCACTAATACATTTGATTAACTTGAATTAATGACGTCTCATTCATGAATCATTATTGTAGGATTACATCAAAAAAATTGTTTGCCACATCAACTAAATGATTTTTGGACTAAGAGCTGACAATAAAATTAACACAGAATATTTACTGTTTATACTGTTTTATTGTAACTTAGGAATAAAATTCTCTTTTAACAGCCACATAGTTTCAATAATCTTATCTAGTTATTTGGTTACATTTTAATACATTTCTGACAATTTAATGATGATTATAAATTTTAATTAATCAATATAGAAAGTTCGGATATCAAAGAGTGGCTTTCTGTGCTTTTTCGCTGCAAAATTGTTATAGTGATATCAAAACTTAACTGTCTTGCCAAAACGGATCCAACACAAAGCGTGGCAATCCTGAAACTCGCCTCTTGAGATAAACACGATCTATGAAAGTTTTTGATTCTTGAAAGGACGCTGAGGAACGTTCTGCGCTAGCTATCAGTGACAGTATAGTGCAAAGATACGTAAAGCAACACAAATATTAAGAAAATCGTACGCAGATTTTGAACATATGTAGATGGCATTTAGCAATTCAAATGGCGACAGACTTTTATCAAAATTTGCTTCGTATATGTGTTTCAAGTGAATTATTTTCGTCATTCTAAGCTTTGAAAAACGTCCGACTTGTATTTTTCGACAAATTTTGCTGCACTCGCCCAAACCGTAGTTTCATCCCCCAAAATCCATCAACTCCCAAAATCCATCAACCCCCAAAACCCCCCGTCGCTACGCTCCTGGTGCACGACAATCTTTTAATGGGATTTCATGTTTACCTAGAGTATGCAAATTAGATCAACGATTTTCTGACCAGTTTTTGGTTACAATTCACGAAAGCCAAAAACCGTTCTTAAATTGTAAAATGTGTTGCTTTCGAATTGAAATAGAGTAAGCGCAAAATGAACGTAGTCTGTTCACGTGACTAGCATCAGGTATAGCATCAACTTTAATAGCAAAATACTTGGCTTTCTTGCCTTGATCTAATATAGTTTCCCTCACGTGCTATGCACACATTTCTATAAACTCGTTCTGAATGTCTGGGGAAAGATAGTAAACTTGTAAACGTTTGTACTGCTGTTGTGAAATCCTACTCTCTCCAAATGATCTCTAATTATCGGATCATAATGGCTGATGAGATCTTAGATGCCCAAAAAATATCCATTGTTTCGTTCACCAAGATATATACCTTCGCCTTTGAAAGCTAGACCCCTTTCACCCATAAATAAAATAGTGTCCAAAGGTGCGGGTTAGGTTGAACTGACCGGTCCATGAGACCTCACGCAATTGAATGAGTCCGTAGTGTTACCAGAACTTTGTTTTACCGACCAAACTGAAAAACCCTATCAAAAACCAGGACCTATGTTATAAAATACTCCGTCCTCTTGGCAAATACTAGAAGCTTCCTAGGATTTAAGCCACTTGCTGCTTCTAGATCTGGCAGCTGTATCACTCCTAATAGCTGGAGTCTTAGCCTGGCAAGCTCAGGGCATGGCCACAGAACGTGCTCGATCGTTTCCTCCTCCATCCCGCACTTCCTACATCTGCTTTCACTGACGAAGCGTAATTGTGTGTTGCCTAGTGTCCAAAATTCTATATAAAATTTCTTTCCACTTTTGAGTTTCAGTGATTAGCTGTTCATTAATAAGTGTAGCAATTGTAGCCTCCTTTTGAATAAGATTTTGTAAAGATCGCAATTGAATATAACATTTAATGTGATCTTGAGTATTTTCGTGTGATGGCAGTTTATGGTATAGTTTCTTCCATACCTGGAATTCCAAATATCCCCACAACAAATTTTAGGTCGATTTAAAGTATTGGTGCTTAACAGACGACAGGTAGGCAATAAAAAGCAGTGCTACTGACACTCCACACTAACCAGTTCCACTTTCTCTCCATTTGGCAAGATTCTGTTTAACATCGAGGTAGGAAATGCCTCGTCATGATAATTATGTGGAAAAATAACAGGACACTTTTGATGACCTCGACGAATTATTTCGTTGACTTCCTCAGATCGCAAAAACTCATTATTCACAATTATCGAATATCGAAGGCGTTTAAATAATCTGGACTTTGATACAGAGTTGGTGGTATTGTTGGAAGACTTTTTAAATATGAACTTTCCTCAGTGTCACCACGAAAACTTACGATTTCGGATCTGTAAACATACATTTTTGTTGATGTTTTTATTGTCTCCTCAGGCCCGCCAAAAATCATTATAAATATTCGTTGTTTTTGAAATTCGGCTTAAAATTTGCACATGGAACTTTCTTGAATTATGCGAACACATTTTGTTTGATGTTTTTATTGTCTCCTCAGGTCTAGGCCAAAAATCATTATCAATATTTGTTGCTTTTGAATTCTGCTTAAAATTTACCCATGGAACAACTAAAGACTCTCCTGAATAAAAAAATGTCTTAGTACCTCTAAATCGCGGGCCACCCTGAGAACCCCGGCCCGGGGCGAATCCCCCATACCCCTCCCCCCCTCTCGTCGGGCCTGATCCCATCTCCAATTTCATAAGAAACCTAATGTCAGCAAAGCCAAGCATATTACTTATATGCATGCATTAATATATGTGAAGCTATAAAGCTATGTATTGCGCTTAGGAACCTCTAGAATATTTTAATATTGTTTTTGATGTAACCGCAAAAGTATTCCCCGAAGGTTTTGGGGTTGTAACGGTTAAGGGCAGACATTTGCTGAGTATGAATAACTTATCACTGGTGGTAGTACAAGCAATCGATTATCTCTTGGTAATTTATTTATTTATTTATGCTACGATCTGAAAAATTTCCGGGTTAATTTCGCACTTAAACGTAAGAAAAGGTAACATTTTTAGCAGAAGAAGAGCATGTCCTGCCAAAGGAGATACTCAACTTTATTAGGAATTCTATAATAGTCTAATTATATTTAAGCCTAGACACATCTTCTTGTTTCTTGCATATGGAGTTCCATTACATAATTCAAATCATGTATTCAATTGGCCTAGGGCCTTAGTGGCTCACGATGGCAAAATCCTGACTGAAACAGATAGTGCCTAAATAAGTATGCATCGTAACGTTAATTTAACATTTACCACAACCAATCGTTTCTGTTGAAACGATTCAAATTTATAACGGCACAGTTATAAACGAAATTATATCATTTCGTTTTTGTAACATATTACGAAGGTCAATAGTTGATTTGAACAGTATCACGGTATCTACACGTGAGAGACTCGGGCACAACAATCAATGATTACCCTCAAAACTCTCTCACACCACTGTCTCCACCATTGTGGATAAAATAAGTGTGATATCTTATACGTCAACCTTCCTGACAGGATGTTGGAGATGGCTAGTTTTTAGCGTTTTGACAGGATGATCAATATGGTGGCGAATAGGGCCGGTCTATGTATGGGTCCGGCTACGTTCAGTGGGTGATAGATAGAGATACAGAATGAGACCACAATAGTCATTGATATCAGGTGCAGGTTGTCACACCATACTTTTTTTGGACCCAAAATTAATCTAAGAAAGGACCAAATTGCGAGAGTCACTGCGAACACAGACCCCCTTTTATCAAGCTATAAGCTGTTTTACCAGCTAATAATGGCAGAGTAGTAATGCACTCTATACGCCAGGTTATTCTTGTGTTTTTAAACGAATTTAAGGTTAGGTTTTTATTGGCACCACGCCATTCTGTCATATGTATTTGAGGCATATCACGCGCAGATATTCCGTTAGTTTCTGCATATTACTTTTACAGTTAGGTTTTTTGTTGGCACCACGCCATTTTTCACATTTAAGATTATTTGTAATACGATTTGGTGTTATATGGCCCTCGCCAGTTTATAAATTTTTACTGATCCTGTTGAGAGTGCTCAGCCCCTATCTGACACCATATCAGTGGAACCTCGCATCTCCCAACTCACGCCGAAAAACCAAAAGGAAGCACTAAGCCAACCTTAAGGCCTAAAAAATTTCGGGCTCAACTACAGCCCGACAATTTACAGTTGAGCCGAGGATGACCCGCCGCGACCGCTTTGACTGAACGACTAGAACGAATGTAACCCCTTTTATATGATGTTGTCATGCTCCATGCTTCTGCACCACATAGCAAGACGGGTACCATAAGTGACTTGTAGAGTACCTAGGGGAATAATTTTTTACAAAACACTTCTTAATCAAATCCCTTTTGCACATCCTTCAAAGGCTGAATATAAAAATAAATTTTTTAATCTCAATTTGTTGTGCATTTATAAAGATTTCATATTCGAGAAGTATTTTTTCCTTATAGTTAAAATATCTCTTATGCGAGTGTGAGAAATGTCTAAATATTGACGTGCCTTTACACACTCTCAATATCCTCGGTATGCTTAGACATACATTTTTTTGAGTGGCAAGTACACGAAACATTAAACCTTTTACTAAGTAGCGCAACTAACAGCTGATCGGTGAAAATTCGCACATTCACACGCACAGTTCTCGACTCATTTTCAAAAACAAACTTTAGATTATTTAACTCAATTTTAAAGTGAGATAATCCGTACGAATTTATGTATATAGAATATATAGGCGTTTTTGTTTTATTAAAACAATAGTTTTATTTATATTAAAGCTTTTTACATTTTTTTTTAACTTTGAAAAAACTCCGACACCATTCCTTCATTATATGACATTCGACTGCTAGTCCACTGCCTTCCACTCTATTCGCAACATACTCTATTTAAGCTGCCAAACTATATAGTAAACAATGATGGATATTGTGACGAGCTGGATATAGTCAAAGGCAGATGGTAGTGGTGAAATGATTGTGTTAATTATGTGCGAGCCGTTCTATACCTATTTTGATATGCATGCTTTTTAACATGCAACCCTGTCTGCAAACTCGCCGTCATTTATTTATTTGACGTTTTTCTTCTTCAAGCTAAATTCACCTTGTTTTCTCACATTCAACGCGAGAAGGATAAAGTTTTTCACCGTCTCTCCAATAAGTTTTTTCATTTTAGAAATGGATAATTTTGGCAGTGAAATTGGTCAAAAATGCGGGTAAGCTAAACTACTAAAGTACAATGGGCAGAGTTTTCTTCAAGCACATTAATTTGCTAATTAAGAAACGATGCTTTCGCCAATCATCAATGGCGAATTCGAATGATCGAATATGTAGTTATTGATTAACTTGGAAGCGAATATAGATCAAGTGTACCCATTCTAATAAGCACTTTCATTTGGTTTTATTTTCAGAGTGCCGTAAAGGCCAAACTCTTGGAGTTGGGTACGGGTGGCACTACCGGTTACATAGATGATGAATTGCCTGATTATGTGATGATTATGGTGGCAAACAAACGGTCCAAACACAGATGATTTCCGACCTTAATCTCTTTCTCGGGTCACAGACCGATTTATTCGTAACATGGCTACACGAGGTACTTCAAAAGTTGCAGGAGGTTACTTTACCAGCTGTTAGTGGTATGTATACATTAATGCGGATATATATAGCAGGTTGCCAAGGTTTAAAACTTCTTTATATTCAACCACACAGCCTCAAAAAAGAGGAAACCAGATCCCAAACAGGAAATAGCACCTAAAAAGGAACGCAAGACCAATAAGAGGGAACGTAAAACATCAACTTCCAAAAATCTACAGACGATGTGCAGAATACATCTGGTCATGCCAGCGAAAAAGCAGCTGCAACAAATGTGCCATCGGTGCCACCAATCAACTCTATTACGGATGTGTTTGCAGATGTATTCCTTGAAAAGCTAAAAAAAATCTGAGCACAGCAGCTGAAGCAGCAGCACATATTAAGAAAGCTAAAGGCGTTGCTAAAACCACAAGCAATGAAACTACGACAGCAAAAAGCAAATCACTGATGAAAAGCTGCTACAGAAGCACCACCACTAAAGAACAAAGTTTTAATGGTGCTGGTGGTGATGATAGTACGAACAAGAAAAGACCAACGGATGCGCAGGCAGCAGCTAGTGGAGATCGTGAGAAAGATTTAGCTGAGTTTAGCGGAATACAAAAGAAGATTTATGCTGCAAAAAAGCATTTGCGGCAATTAGGCGAACTGGATGATGAAAATAGTGATTATGATGAAGATTTTATTAATTTGAAGGCAGATGGCACAGACGACGAAGCGGAAAGTTCGAGTCCCAAAGGCCATGCAATGGTATATCTATTAATTACAACACTTTTAAGTATATTATAGAAAGCGAATGCCGTAAAAAAATTATATACTTAATTTTTGATCTAATGATTATCAAAAATTAAGTATATAATTTTTTAACAGTGCTTTAAATGCTATATGCAGTGGGATGTAAACACATAAGTTGTTTGCCCAACCTCATGTACATGCCATTGGACTTCGTTCCCAAGAGAATTTCTCAGCATTTAATTATTCAAGCCAATTTGTGCACCCTTTGTTTTACAAACAGAGAATTTGTATTCGGTAGTGGGATCTGCTCGGTCAATCGCCCGAACTTCCACCATTAACTGATACCCCAGGAAACCAGCAGTTCCAACAGCCTGATAGAATATGTGGAAACACAAGAATGGACGTACTTACTGTGGGAAAGCCCTGTTGTTATTTTTTTGCTCTTATCTACATTCAGCCATATATAGAATGAGAGACACACTATGGTAATAGTAGTCCTACCCTCAGAGCAAGTCTGCCTATGTCAAGGCGCATCCTTACAACTCTTGTATCCACATTACAAAAGCCACTCGCGGAAGCTCGACGACTTCGAAGTTTAAAATGAGTAAAAAGTTGCCTTTAGGACATTAAGTGTGTGCGTTTTTAAATCCCTAGTAAAGGCTCTTTCTTTGAGAGAAGCATAGGGGACTGCACTCCCCGCCTTTTTATGTTTTTTGTAAGAGAAATAAAGTAGAAAGTAGAACAATGTTCTGGCTACTCTAAAATCTAATCTTTTAACTAAAGCCCAAAAAAAGAAGCGTGTGGCCCCTAAGAGGTCGCCGTTTGAGGGTGTAATTCCACCTTAATATGCTATTAATTGCTTATGAAAGGAGTTAGTTTGGATATTTAAAATCCTAACCTGTTGCAGTTCTCAGATCTAAGTTCAGCGAGAGTGACGCTCGTCTTCTTGGGCAGTAAGCATGAATTTAACACTATACTAGGAATTTTGTATCGATAACTACATCCTGCCGGAACGATTTGCCGTATCCTAACAACAGAATTTCGGATATGTTGTTGTTGTTTTAACAGTGGTTCGTACAATTCAATGGGTACGACCACTCACAAATTGTCAGAAAAGTCGTGTAACAAAAGTCCAAGGAAACTGGCACTTCAACAGGGGCGGACCATAGGGAGATTGGTGTTAGAGCGTAGGTTCCACATTACAATTGAAAAGATTGCTGGTGTCATGTGGGGACACATCGCATGCAGGACATACGTTACGTATGTCGTGGTTGATTCTGGACAAGTAAGAGTTTAACCTTTACAGTATCCAGAACGAAGTTGGGCAGGGGTGACTCGTGTCTCCCTTGGTAGTGCGCTTTCTTCTGCAGGAGTAGGATATTATATATTGTTAACAGGGTGCACCGGGTGCCTAATGGCAAAATCGTTTACCGATCATGTGTGGATTTTGCTAAGGGCCTCCTTATGATTGTCTGGATCAAACGGCTGTGTTGGTAGGTGCCCGATATTATAGTCCTTATGGAAATGTTCTCTTAATCCCCGTGCAGGCGGGTCTTGATCAAGCATTTTTTTTCTAAGTTGTCCTGGTTTGTGAGAGTTTAGCAATAAGGGCTTGTTCTGATTGCAGCACTTTGACAGGTCTGCAGCCAATATGTGTTTTTAAGGCCAGGTGACTAAATTGGTGACGCGTAGCACATGACGCCGGGGGATTCAAGGGGTTGATAAGCGCAATACAAAGCTTTATAGCTTCAAAGCTTCCGCAACTCAATTATCAATAAAAGTCCCCAAAACCTTCGGGGATTCTCTTGTCGTTAATACAACAACAACATGAGGCGGCCGACCAATTGGGTTCTAACCCAGAACAACACGAACGTTGGAACCGAGGCTGGGTCTCAATACCTTCCCGGAGCAGAAGGGTGTGGAGCAGTCCAGATGCATGGAGCTGTTCGAGGATGAAAATTTGTGGGAAGGACGCAACAAATTAAATGGGGTTACACTTAAATGACAGCCATTTTTCGGGAAAAAATCCCGAGTCGCTACGCTACGTAGAACCGGCTGACGTGAGAAATGAAGATTTGGAGATGTCCTTATGAAGTTCAGTCAACAGAAACCCGTTATAGTTTCAACTTTACTCCATATTAGGTCGACAATTGAAAATCCCGGTACATCCCGTCTATATTTGCATTTCCTTAATCGCATATTTTTATTTTTTTATTAATAAAAATAATTATTCCAAATTACAGACTGAAAGTCCACACAAAGAATCAAAAACTACCAAGAGAAGAAGTCCAATTATTTTTGATGCTGCTGAAAAGAAAATAATGCCGAAAAGCAAGTAGAAGACAGAAATACTCATTTCACACCACCTCCACTGAGCTCTGTGGCAACAAAAAGTAACAATAGCAATGATCACCGGCACAGCACTGGCGGACGAAGCCAAACATTTCCTCAACAGCAAAGTCATGAACGCGAAAGAGAGCGTACCAACGAACGTGATCGTGAACGCAATCGCGAGCGTGAACGTAACGACCGCGACCGTGAACGTACTAATGAACGTGGGCGTGAACGTATTAACGAACGCGAACGTCAACAACATAATAACGACCGTGAACGTGAACATAATAGCGAACGTGAACGCCAGCGTAATAATGAACGTGATCATGAGAAGCAAAGAGATCGTGATGGAGAACGTGATAAGGCTGTGGGTGCACCAAATAGAAGGCCAGTGCATGAACGTTTAGGCGCACGTCACCAAACAGGACGTGATGCGCAGCCACAAGCGCGCCGCCAACGTGAAGATAAAAAGCTGTTCGTGCCCTCCTTTCGACGAAAAGAGAATGACAATGCCCGTGAACGCGACAGAGACCGTGTCAACAAGAAAAGGATCATAATAGAGAGCGCGAGCGTGAACGTGAAAGAACCAAGGAAAAAGAACGTCAACGTGAACGAGAAAAAGAACGAGAACGACAGAAAATTCGCACCACAGAGAGGCCGCGAGGCAGAAGTGAAGATAGGCGTAAAGATCGCGATTGGAAAATGAGCGCGAAGGCCAAAGAGATCGTACCAAGGAACAAAGCCGTGATCTATCTAATAAGCGTAAGGAAAATGAACCGAAACTGCGCCGCTCGCTGTCACCTGTAATACGTCGCACAACCACCACTTCTAGTAATGAAAAACGTGCACTGCCCAATCTTACCGTATCGACCATTGTAGAACCTGAGCAAAATAAGCAAAGCGATAACGAAGATGATAGCGCAGAAGGGTCTTCCTCTACATCAGATTCTTCCTCAGGTAGCGACGAGACCAGTGACGATGAAAATGACACACCACCACATTCGCCACAAACTCAACGACAACGTATCGGCTCGCGTGTTATTGTGGCGCCTATAAAACAAGTTGAATCATCAGAGGAAGAAGAGGACAAATCTGTAAATTCGGTCATAAAAATTAAACCACGTGTGGCAGTATCGCCCAGTAAGCAAGCTTGCAAAGCGTTACTGTTACGTGCGGTCGCCGAAGCACAACGCTCCACTAACGTCAAATCGAGGCCAAAGAAAACAAGCAATATCATTAAAGACCCAACAGATGAACGCAAACTCTATACAAAAGCTTATCGCGATAGATTGAATCGCGGCGCTAAAGTTACTTCCACATCCAACTTGTTTAAGCGTGCCACCAGAATTTAGTAATCAAGTGGAAAGAGAACCATTGCAAAAACGAAAGCGGAGTCCCATCGATGAGGAGGTTGATGGTGATCAGTTAGTACATAGTGATGTTAATGAAGAATACGATGAAGATATGGAAGAAACATATGTACCCAGGAAAAGTATTGCAGCGTGTTGACTCAAATATCAAATATATGTTTGTACCGAAAATGATACGAATTAAAAATGATGAATCAAAAAATAATGAAAGCGAAAGGTACGTTTTTGAAAGCTCAACCTTTATGGCAAAAGATTTTAAATATATTTTAAACCCTTTTAGTTCTGATCAAGTCGACGACGATGTAAACGAAATTGCAGATGGGTCATTAGAAAAAAGCGCTGAGAGAAAAAACACAATTTGTGGTTACACTTAATGGTGAGTTAAGCACATACAAATACTCATAAATGTGTAACGGAATTTAGTTACAGTTACGGATGATTTAATTTTTCCATTTTTGTATGTTAATACTGTAATTGCTTTTTGTATACAGACGAGAAATCATTGAAGTTTATGTCGAAAAGAGCACGTTCCGAGTCACCATTGCAGCAAGTGTCATCATCATCCTCAGTTCCACGTTTTAAAACGTGCCGAAGCATCCTCCACGACGACAACCGCAAGATCAAATCAAACTACACGCAGTCAACCAACTGGCCGTACAAACATTAAATCGCGTCTTTCAGGCAAAGTGGTGCCAACAACATCCAGCGCACAACATATTAGTGATCGTGAATCATCAAACTCAATGTCAGCAACACCACCATTGCGTAACTCAGATATAAAAGAAAAATTTCGTAAATCAAAAGATGTCACAAAAATCATAATACAAAATGATACAGACGATGAAGAGATTATGAGTCCAAAGAAGCTATCTTCAACTATTGTTGTTAGTAACGACAGTAGCCAACAACGTAAGCATAAACGCGCACATAGCGAAGAACGTTCAACTACACCACCTCCAGCAAGAAAACTAGATACAAATTTGGAAAGAAAAACATCGCCAAAACGAAAACGCACGTTATCCAACAATCAACGTGATGTTAGATCACGTGATATGGATTGTTATGTTGACGACGATGGAGAACCGTCGCCAAGTAAAAAGTATTCGAAAAAGGAGGATAGTGCGCATGAGCGTGAGCGTGAACGTGAACGTGGTCGAGAAAGAGAACGGGAACGTGCTCGTGAACGTGATATTGAACGTGCTGCATCACGCGATTATTCGGGAGATCGCCATAGTGGCGAAGAGCGACGCAAAATATCAACGCGCAATTTGGAAGCGAAGAAGTATGACAACATACCATCTCGTAAGTTAAAATACCTGTTTTTAAAATAATAAGTAAAGTTTCAAAAACGAGTTGTTTGCAACAAGTTGCTGCGGAAATGTTTCTTTTTTTTTGGAATTTCTTGAGGACTCTATTACAGAATGGAGACCTAGAAATATGATAAAAGCAGTAAATTATGACGGTTATCGAAATGGTGTCTTTATCGTTAATACAACAACAACAACAATGTTATCGACACGGTTCGGGTAATAGGGCGATACAAAGAAAATAAATATATAAGAAATTGATGTAATCTTATTGATTTCAAGCATTAGTTTTCTAGCTATTCTACTATTTACCGTTTCGTGAAAAAAGGAGGTTGTTGTTGTTGTTGTTGTTGTAGCGAAAGGTTACTCCCCGAAGGCTTTGGGGAGTGTTATCGATTTGATGGTCCTTTGCCGGATACAGATCCGGTACGCTCCGGTACCACAGCACCATTAAGGTGCTAGCCCGACCATCTCGGGAACGATTTATGTGGCCACATTAAACCTTCAGGCCACTCCCCCCTCCCCACCCCCAAGTTCCATGAGGAGCTTGGGGTTGCCAGAGCCTCGTCTGTTAGTGAAACAGAATTCGCCGCAGATAGGTGAGGTTGACAATTGGGTTTGGAGAAGCTATATATTGCGTTGGCAACCCGAAGGGTTGCGCTACACAGCCCCTTGAATCTGGTATTTTAGTCGCCTCTTACGACAGGCATACCTACCACAGGTATACTCTAACCCCCTAACCCGCTGGGGTAAAAAAAGGATGTCAATAGTAGGCATACTTTCGCGGAGTTGCCTTTCTTATAGATCAGTTGATATGCACTCATGTGACCATATACTGTGAAGCATTCGCTTTTATATATCTGTAGAGCAAGAGGTAAAACGTGTGGTAAAAGAAGATGGACTGAGGAAGAGTAGGATAATATCTGCCGAGCCTAAGAGAATGTTACTTTACAATCTTAATTCGTAAAAACATTTGTTATAAATGAAAGCTAATCCACATTTTCTTTATTATTTCAGTAAGCTCAGTTGCGTTAGACTCTTCAGCAGTACGTGTTTTAAAAACAAAAGAGCGTTGTAAATATCATCCGAATTGCATAAAACAATTTTGTGATTTTTATCACCCGACGCTACCATGTAAAAGTTTTCCGAATTGCAAATATGCCGATAAATGTTTGTACTCGCATCCAAGTTGCAAATATGATCTCGCTTGCACAAATTTGGATTGTAATTTTGCGCATAGTGGACAGCGTGATCCGGCACAATTGGTGCCACAAGCGCCGCCATTATGTAAGTGCCTCGAATATATATCTTGCTGAACAACTAAATAATAATTACTATTTTCAATTACTTCATAGCCTCACACGTCGTGCCTGTACAAAACTATAAATCAATTTCAGCCACAGCAGCTACAGGTTCCACTATGTGTAAATATTATCCTACTTGCACAAAAGTGGGCTGCACTTTTTATCATCCGAAGCCATGTAAGTTTGGCAAGAATTGCATTAATAAATTAGAATGTCAATTCTACCATCATGAAGTGCAGAGCAGCAACAAATTCAAATGGGTTGCATCGGTTGTTTAAAACTTACTATTAGCCGGCATTAACATTGGCCAAATAGTTTTCATCTATATAAATGCCACTACTGCAATGCAATTTAATACATATTTATATCACTATCTACTATTATAAATATAATCGCAGCTTAGTTATGTTTTTTACTTAATTATTATATACATTAAAAAAAGTAAAATACCAAATTATTAAAAGTAAATAAACATACGCGCTAAAGGTGCATATGTCTTAGTTGGCATACTAAATTGCATGAATAGAAAAAAAAACTATTGACATATATAAAAAAATAAAAAAAATCTGAACAAATTTAACTGAACTAGTATATTTCAGCAAAAATTCATGTAACATGTAGAATAGTATACATTTGCTGGTTTTACGGTATATCAACAAAAGATGTAATAAAGTTAAACGTAGTAAAATGCATGATTAATACATATTGATTGTATGTACATACTTTGATATAATAATCATTGTTTTCAATTTGATTCATCCACGTGAAACGTAAATAAAAAATTAAAAACAATAGAATCCTTTGTCGATTTCCCATTTATAGCAATTGCTTAGGTGTTCGTCTATCTGTGAACCTTTCTTGCCAACAACGACTGCTGTGGACTTGATAATTGATTGAAACGTAAAGTCTTCTCTCGACGAAAAAAGGTCACATTTGAAAAGTGACATCACACCTGTACGAATTTAGGGCTCGAAATCATGGACAATGTCGAAAGAATAAGGCATTGACCCTGGAGTATTGGAGAGAAAAGTTCTTCGAATGATTTACGGACCTATCTGCCAAAGGTTGGTATTAAAGAATGTTCAGGGATAAGCTGTGAAAGCTTTATGCAGAAAGGAACATAGTGCAATGAATGGCAGCGCTCGACACCCGTAATAGGAAGCAGGGGAGGAAGACTTCAACTGACCTCCTTGGGTGATCCCAATTGGCAATACTTATCGCGAAACAAAAGCTGGCTTTACTTGTTGCGCAACGACGAAAATCGCCTAGGCGTTCTTCGAAGTTAGCCTGAAAAACATAGGTATGGGTTTTGCGAGATCTAAATTTTACTTTTTTCTATACATTTTTGTAGATTTTTTTATTTTAAAACCCAAAAAATAAAATATGTGCATGACCGTCTTCTTTTCAAATTCATAGAAGAGGTAGGATAAATTCAGAAACGTTCATTTTACCGAAGGTATGGTTTTCATTATTATATAAACTTATATAGAAAAAAGTTATAGCATTAAAGCTAAAAAAGAGAAATCACGCACACATTTTGCTTTCGATATTGAAAATTTCGAAAAACTGAAAAAGTGCGATAATTGGTGTCCTGAATGTGTGAATGTGCCTGATAAAATATCTAAGGCATTCGAATCCGTGCTTTGCCTCGCAAAGACTTGGGCTGGAAGCCATCATGACAGCATTGAGGGCAAATTCAAGGATTTGTGCATGCAGGTGGACGATTTGAAGAATATAATTGCAAGTAACAAATCATCAGCGAGTAGTGAAAAAGTGAAGAGTCGAAACAAAGACACGCTAAAGAAAAGGCAAAAGCAAAATCTAACAGAGCCAATACTGAAACAATATAATATTGATGTACTCGCTGCCGAAATAAGTGCGCTCAAACAGCTGTTAATTCATATGCATTCATTTCGGACAACGGCAACAATAATAACAATTGCAATGGTGCATTAGATTTAGTTGCTTTCTCGCCTTCACCTATTCCTCGACGTTCGCAGTCTGCTGTTCTTCCCCTCAACAGTTCTCGGCCTGGGTCGGTGGTACAGACAGCTAATAACATATCGTCTTTAACAACAACAACAACAGCTCCCGCTGCACCTATCCCTCCTTCATTTGCGTCTGTCGCTTCGTCACCGTCCGCTACCACCAGTGAGCGTGCTCGTGATAAATCTGCTACTGCTAATACCAATACCAATGCTTTTGAAAATAATTCTGCTGCCGCTAACACCAATATGCACGTAAAGTTGTTGTTGGTACTAGAACAAGTTGTGAGCTTGATGTCGCTGCTCGTCTGGAATGGTTTCATGTAGGATCGTTCAAACCGTCCGTAGAAACTACTGACATCGCTACGTATATAGCAAAACATACTTGCATCAAAGAAAACTCTATATCATGCTATAAATTAATAAAAAAAGATGTAGCGGTAGAGACAGTAAGTAAGTAAACTTCAAAATTGGAGTTCCGTCCTCAGATAGAGCAAAAATTATGGACTCGGGGCTGTGGCCGTCAAATGTCAAAATCCGGCCGTTTGAGTTTTTTCAAAAGTTTGTCTCGACAGAGGGAGGACAGTGAGTGATGCGCCTATCACAAATCCAAAGCTCCCCTGTATTTTGGGTGACTTTAATCTGGGTTCTATTCAATGGTGAGAGATCCTGATGACGGCTTTTTAACCCCTTTACATCTAAAAAGGATGTCGAGGACTTACTTTGTGATACATTGTACTCCTTTAACCTATCTCAAATTAACGACATTGGAAATGATTTAAACAGAGTGTTAGATCTAATTTTTATAAAACAATGATATATCCTGTGATATTTATAAGTGTGATATGCCACTCACCTGTGAATCGGTTCATCACAAAGCAATCTCTATCCAGTTCTCTTTCTATAAATACGATAATAAACTCCATTGAACCCGAGTACTACTTCAATTTTTATAAGGCGATTTTACGGCTCTGAATGCGTTTTCGACTCCATTGATTGGAATTTAATCTTTGAGCAATTAGACTTATCAAATATGTATATAAAGTTCAAGAGCGTAGTAGAAGAAAGCCTTAACTTATACGTCCCAGCCCACAGAAAAAAGAGATCTTTCAATCTCCCATGGTACACAAAAGAACTTTTGAGGTTAAAAAACCAACGAAACAAAGCGCATAAAAAATTTAAGAAAACTGGCTCTGCTGATGACGAGCAAAATTTGCTGAGTGCAGGAAGAAATTTGAATGCCTATCCAAGATCCTTCATGATAAATATATTAATTCGCTTGAGACTAACATAAAAGCCAACCCGAAGTCTTTTTGGGTTTTTGTTAACTCAAAACGAAAATATAACGGTATGCCGAAATCAATGGAGTTTGGAGGCAAAGTTGCTTCCTCAACTCAGGAAGCATGTGAGCTCTTTGC
Source organism: Eurosta solidaginis (assembly GCA_029619165.1). NCBI lineage: Eukaryota > Metazoa > Arthropoda > Insecta > Diptera > Tephritidae > Eurosta > Eurosta solidaginis. Next base: position 31,534 of record JARSSU010021859.1, read on the forward strand.
CGACTTCTTCGGGTCGGTATTTAACAGGTTCCGGACAGTTAGTACGTCATGTGATACAACTGCCATAGCGGAGTCTGTAAATATTGGTCAGTTCACGGTTACAGAGGAAGAAGTCCTGGAGTCCCTTATGAACCTTGATGTATCTAAGGGGGCTGGATACGATCTTCTGCCACCCTTGTTCTTAAAGAATTGTGCGGTTTCACTCTATCCGCCTCTTACTAAAATCTTTAACAAGTCCCTTGAATGTGGTAATTTCCTTGACGAATGGAAAGTGGCATTCTTATCGCCAATTTATAAGTCTGGCCCTCGAAACAAGGTAGACAACTATCGACCCATTGCCAAGCTATCCATCATCCCAAAGCTGCTGGACAAAATTGTAAATGACCAGCTATTTGCAGTTTTTTAAAAACTATATTGTTCCTCAACAGCATGGTTTTTATCCAGGGAGATCCATCAGCACAATCTCACAATATTTGTTAATTGTGTGGTTAATGCGATTGAGGACGGCGAACAAGTGGACACTCTGTACACTGATTTCGTTAAAAGCTTTCGATAGTCTCAATCATAATCTTTTACTTAATAAACTCGAGAAACTCGGAATCCACTCCACGCCCTAAGTTGGCTTGAGTCGTATCTCCCAAACAGGAAATTAATAGTAAAGATCGGCAGCAATCTCTCCTAGCCTATAATCGTTACATCAGGAGTACCACAAGGTAGTCATCTGGGCCCTTTACTCTTTTCTTTATTTATAAATGATATCTGCCAATGTTTTAAATTTTGTAGTTGCCTGATGTACGCTGATGATCTAAAACTTTATTACAGAGTTAAACACATTAGCGACTGCATAGAGCTTACAGCAAGACATCTTGGAATTGATAAAATGGTGTAATAGTAACGGTCTTTCCTTGAACTTCTCTCCAAGTGTAACATTATCACATTCACTCGGAGAAACGCATGCAATGAACAGCTATTACTTTAACGATAGCGACTCATTTCAATCGTACAACTACTGTTAAGGATTTAGGAGTTATACTTAGACTCGAAGCTTAGATCGACTTTCATAGGGATACATAATCAGTGCTGCCATTCAAAACTCGGCTTCTCAAACGTAATTCCAAAGATTTTTTGATCCGCTAACGCTGAAAAGTCTTTACATTAGCCTTGTAAGATCCACTTTGGAATATTTGCCTGCATCATTTGGGACTCTATAACTTGTAACCACATTCCAGCCGGTTAGAAAGAGTTCAAAGGGATTCACTAATTTGCGCTTCGACGATGTTCACTTTTGAATCGATGCCATCTTATGCACTAAGATATAGAATTTTAAATATTCAGTGCCTTAATACTCAAGGAAAATTTGTGGTATTTTCTTTATCAAAGACATTTACGACAACAAAATCGATTCTCCGGAACTACTTTTTCTTCTCCCCTTTCTATGCACCTGAAAGGTGTCTAAGGTACAAATACATACTACGTCCAAACGCGTAGAAACGAATTTTTGGAAATAATGACCTATTCACAGAATGATCTCCTTATGTAACTCTGTTTGCAATCATGCCGATTTTAGCTCATGTAAAGAACATTTTAAGCTGATGTTATTGATTACTTTCTTTTCAATTAATATGTTTTCAGTATCGTATTACTATATAAATGTTTTTTACATGTAGTTTTTATTTAAGCAGTAGCGAATTTTTAACAAAAATATTTTTGTTATAATGTTGTATTTATAAATTGTTACCATATATTTTTCTATATCGATAATTTTTGTTTAAGTTGTTACATATCTTGTGAGGACTATGTCCGGTAGATAATAATAATAATAATAATAATATATAATAATAATAATAATAATATAATAATAATAATTCATTACCAAAGACGGATAAGCGATGAAACTTGGTAGGTGAGTTGAACTTATGACACAGAATAGAAAATTAGTAAAATTTTGGACAATGGGCGTGGCACCGCCCACTTTTAAATAAGGTATTTTAAAAGTTTTGCAAGCTGTAATTTGGCAGTCGTTGAAGATATCATGATGAAATTTGGCAGGAACGTTACTCCTATTACTATATGTATGCTTAATAAAAATTAGCAAAATCGGAGAACGACCACGCACACTAAAAAAAAATTTTTTTTAAGTCAAATTTTAACAAAAAATTTAATATCTTTACAGTATATAAGTAAACTATGTCAACGTTCGACTCCAGTAATGATATGGTGCAATAAAATACAAAAATAAAAGAAAATTTCAAAATGGGCGTGGCTCCGCCCTTTTTCATTTAATTTGTCTAAGATACTTTTAATGCCATAAGTCGAACAAAAATTTACCAATCCTTGTGAGATTTGGTAAGGGCTTAGATTCTAGGACGATAACTGTTTTCTGTGAAAAAGGGCGAAATTGGTTGAAGCCACGCCCAGTTTTTATACACAGTCGACCGTCTGTCCTTCCGCTCGGCCGGTACTCGATAAATTAAGCAAAAATCGATATATCTTTACTAAACTTAGTTCACGCACTTATCTGAACTCACTTTGCATTGGTGTAAAAAATGGCCGAAATCCGACTGACCACGCCCACTTTTTCGATATCGAAAGTTACGAAAAATGAAAAAAATGCCATAATTCTATACCAAATACGAAAAAAGTGATGAAAACATGGTAATTGGATTTATTGACGCAAAATATAACTTAAGAAAAAAACTTTGCAAAATGGGTGTGACACCTACCATATTAAGCAGAAGAAAATGAAAAAGTTTTGCAGGGCGAAATCAAAAGCCCTTGGAATCTTGGCAGGAATACTGTTCGTGGTATTACATATATAAATAAATTAGCGGTACCCGACAGATGATGTTCTGGGTTACCCTGGTTCATATTTTGGTCAATATCTCGAAAACGCCTTCACATATACAAGATATCAGATATCTCGAAAAGGCGTCCACTCGTAGAACTAAGGTCCACTCCCTTTTAAAATACTTATTATCACCTTTCATTTGATACCCATATCGTACAAACAAATTCTCGAGTTACCCCTGGTCCACCTTTATGGCGATATCTCGAAAAGGCGTCCACCTATAGAACTAAGGCCCACGCCCTTTTAAAATACTCATTAACACCTTTCATTCGATACCCATATCGTACTAACAAATTCTAGAGTCACCCCTGGTCCACTTTTATGGCGATATCCCGAAAGGGCGTCCACCTATAGAACTATGGCCCAATCCTTTTTAAATACTCATTACACCTTTCATTTGATACCCATATCGTACAAACAAATTCTAGAGTCACCCCTGGTCCACCTTTATGGAGATATCCCGATATGGCGTCCACCTATAGAACTATGGCCCACTCCCTTTTAAAATACTATTTAATACCTTCTATTTGATATCTATGTCATACAAACACATTCCAGGTTTACCCTAGGTTCATTTTCCTACATTGTGATTTTCCCTTTTGTCTCCAAAGCTCTCAGCTGAGTACATAAATTTCGGTTACACCCGAACTTAGCCTTCTTTACTTGTTCTTTACACAAATTTGATGGATGAAATATACATGAAATTGCATTCACCCTAAGAACACAGTAACGAGTCAGGTGTATCTACAGATTGACGGTTAAGAAATGCGGTACATATTTGCAAAAAATGTAAGATTTTTGGGGGAGATTGGTATGCTATGATGTAATCGCTGCATTTGTTGGACTGGGTTTAATGCGTAGTAACTGCAGTACGACGTTCATCGTTCCACTTATCTCTTTAGAAATTTCGCATTATTACTACAATAAAAACACATTCTTTTAAGCCTTTTATTATTATTTTTGTTATTAACTATAAATTAGTCAATTTAATATAATACAGTCTCTTAAGTTAAATTACGCTCGCATGCTTATATGATAATAATAAGTTATTGTAGAAGTTTATGTATATTTATATATATATGTAAATAGTATAATACGTAGATATGTATGTTTATTCATAAAAAATCTACATATGTTTACTTATAACAATATAACTTCGAATCAAATTTCAAAATAATTTTTTTTAACGATTTTTTTATCGTTATTCAAAATAAGGCCACCGCTTTTTACACGCTACGTGGTAAATTTGTATGAACATACAAATACTTCTTACGAAAAAATTCTAACAATTTTTAACTAATTATAATTTTCCTAAACATTTGTAAAAAATTAGAATTGGGAATTTTTTAAGTGCACTTGTGTTTATGTATGAAAGTGTATAAATTTGGAAGTCCTTTTGTATAAATATTTAACAATATGTATATCAGAGCTGGGAAAAATGCATTAATTTTTACTGCATAAATTTCACTGGACCACGAATTTCAACTTTTTTTCTTTACCAGAAACGCCGTTATGAAATTCGTATGTAAAATCACCCCCTGATTTCGAAAATTGAGTTTATTTTTGATTCTATGGTACCGTTTTTGAGATATTTGCAATTTACCGTTATTCGAAAAAACCAAAAAGATGGCTCCCTTTAATTACGTATATCTCACGAACGGGTCAAGCAATTGCAAATAAGTTTACAGAATCGGAAAGACGATAAAATTTGCTATAAATGCATCATACATTGTTTTTTGCTCAACCATATAGTTTTCGAGATATTAGCTCATCATTTCAGATTTTTGTTTTTTTTTATGAAAAAATATGAAAAAAATTACTTTTTTCGAGGGCAGCATTCCAAAACCACAACTTTTTTTTCAAATATTTTTTATTTACGTAAAGCTCTGTTTAATTAGAAAAAAGATAAGCTATCATCGAAGAAAATCGATGCAAAACTACGTAAGTTATAAGCGATCAAATAAAAATACCCAGGTTGCGCAACTTCAATGTATGTATACATACATATATTAAAGGTATAAAGTGCAAATGGGATATTATCCGGATAACGAATAACACCATAACAATGATAATACTTTTTCTTTAAATAAATCAAATAGTACTTTTAATACTCGAATTGTTTTATAGTAGGTAGAGTGGTTGCATCGAAAGGAAGAGTGGTTGGGTTCGAAAGCTGCTGTAGGCATGTAGTTATAAACATGTATTTCCGTCACTTATGGGTAAGTATGCAGGTAGATTTTCAAAATTATAAGACCCAGAAAATTTTTAAAGCCTACATCTAAAGCAGGTAGTATTTTCTTTTCCCGGCTTCGTATAAAAAGGAACCTTTCTGTCTAGGTAAGATTTGGTTTTTTCAATTTTATTCTTGTTCCGAGTATAAATATGAGTTAATGCGCCTTGAAACTTCATAACATCTGCAAGGCTCGCCGGAGATAGTTCAGTTCATAAGTCAAATTTCAAAACCGTGATTTATTAAAAAAAATAAAATGAGTAAAAGGACGCGAGAATTTGAGTGTAATAACGATCCAGATATGTTCTGTTTCATGTGTGGCCAATATACTATCATAAGGCGACGACGAGTGTTCTCAGATCATATGAAAACTTTATACTCCAAGTATTTTGGCATTGAGCCCAAAAATGCTGAAAAACCATGGACACCGAACACTTTGTGCACATCATGTCGAGTAGAATTGATTCAGTCGGAATCAGGACAACAAATAAAATTTGATACACCAATGATATGGAGAGAACCTACTTGCCATTCAATAGAGTGTTATATTTGTCAAACAAAAGTACTTGGCGTTGGAAGATCAAGAAGAGTAACCTATGCCAGCGTACCTACAGTGACATTACCAGTACTACATTCAACGGCAGTTGCGGATCCAGTTTCCATTGTCAACAGCAATATCTGAGTGCGGGGAATCAAGTTGTACTGAATTTCGCATGGGAAACGAGAGAAACGTTCTGTGACAAGCACAACTTAATGATTAGATAAGAGATTTGGAACTATCCAAGGAAAAGGCTGAGGTCGTATGCAACAATTTAAATTTGTGTCATCCAATGTTAAGGTGATATATAGTAGTACTCGTCACGAACTATTTTCTAAACACTATACCAAGAAAGATAGTATATGCTACTGTAACGACATTCCTGGTTTATTCAAAGAGTTTGGTCAAACATATGATTCAAAAGAGTGGCGATTGTTCATAGACAGCAATAAACTGAGTTTGAAGGCTGTATTATTGCATATTGGTAACAAAAAGCCTTCTATCCCGATCGCACATGCAGTAAATATGACTACTCTCATCAGTTGAGGCAGCAGCGTGGGAATCCTTTGAAAAGGTCGTTGCTTCTTTTCTCGGTAGACACAAAAGCCCTAACTACGAGCAGATAGTGAACGACTTAATCAATAATTATGCGAACATGGGTAAATATTAAGGGCTTATTAAAACTAATTTCCCAAAATTCTATAACTTGTTTACCTAACTAATATTTTCGTTCCAGGCGTAAATATGTCGTTAAAAATTCAATTTCTGCACTCACATTTGAGCTTTTTTCCGGCAAATATTGGCGACGAAAGTGACGAACATGGTGAAAGGTTTCATCAGCAAATGAAATTAATTGAAAATCGATATCAAGGATTCTGGGACGTCGCAATGATGGGTGATTACTGCTGGTTTCTCATAAGAGAAACCGATCCTAAACTGAATAAGCGTCAAAGTCGAACACATAATTATTTCGACTACATAGTAAAATAAAATTAAGATAAAGATTGTTAGAATATAGTACAAACATAAATAAATTTAAAAAAAAATTAAAAATAAGGGTAATTTCATTCATAAATTGAACTTTTAACTAAATAGACAGAGCATAGCTAGATATTTCACTCTTCTTTATACCACACATACGTTTTGAGGTATACGTTGAAATTGCGCAACCTGGGTATTTTTATTTGATCGCTTATAACTTACGTAGTTTTGCATCGATTTTCTTCGATGATAGCTTATCTTTTTTCTAATTAAACAGAGCTCTACGTAAATAAAAAATATTTGGAAAAAAAGTTGTGGTTTTAGAATGCTGCCCTCGCAAAAAGTAATTTTTTTCATATTTTTTCATAAAAAAAAACTAAAATCTGAAATGATGAGCTAATATCTCGAAAACTATATGGTTGAGCAAAAAATAATGTATGATGCATTTATAGCAAATTTTATCGTCTTTCCGATTCTGTAAACTTATTTGCACCTGCGTGACCCGTTCGTGAGATATACGTAATTAAAGGGAGCCATCTTTTTGGTTTTTTCGAATAACGGTAAATTGCAAATATCTCAAAAACGGTACCATAGAATCAAAAATGAACTCGATTTTCGAAATCAGGGGGTGGTTTTACATACGAATTTCATAACGGCGTCTCTGGTAAATTTTGGCCGTCGACCAGTGTTTTCCATTAAAACATTGAGCTAATGTAAATGCTTAAAGCGTTGAGTTCTTCAAATTCAGAGAAAATGTAAAATTTCAATGCAATTTTTTTCGTATTTGAAAAAATTTGATGTTAAAAAACTATTGGAAATTTCATTTCATTTATGTAATGTATTAATTACGGTACTGCATTTTTTTAATGAAATCATTATGTTGATTAAGCGCGATAATGTCATAGGAAATAAAGCAATAAGGCTTTGTTTCGCTTCCCATAATGAAATAGTTCTATATTTATTTTAGGGTGTGGTATAATTTCTTTCTATAATACTGGATAAGGTCTTTAGGGGGTTACTTTCGTTTGAAAAATACTTGTATAACGCTAACCTTACGGCCTTTAGTTTCTGTTTTGATTAAGAAAAGTATGGTCAACCATGGATACCCCGCCCGAACCTACAAAACGCAACGTACATTAGGGGAATTAGCATTTCAGAACATGATACTTCCTTACTAGTTGATATACTTGTGGCCACTCACTTGCTCCGACTCCATTAAATCTATAGCATAACCAGAATAGCACAATCTGTCCAAACAAGAGTAGGGGTTAATGTGGCAACTCACCATGTAAGACTTTTCACACAGTCATGCTGGAACTCTTGAGCAATCCGAACGGGAAAAAATGCGGCTCAGAAGCTATCTCAATGGTCGAGAGCAGTTCCCTGTGATACTAGGTTTAATTAAATTTTCAACTTTGAAACTATTGTTCCCAACAGAAGGAGTAACCATAATGTAATACATAGGTGACGGCTCAGCTTAAAATTTATGACCAAGTTTTGGTGAAAGCTCAATAGGTTGCTCTTTACCGATCAAGGCATATCTTTTTGAACCTTTCTCGGTCGAAAAGCAAGCAAACTACTTGGCATGATCGCCTTTCGACACTCAAGTCATGGAAAATAGTAAAGTTTCTTTATGCAATCATTACAACAATAGACATTTAGCATTGCATAGTCATTGCATTCTCCAAAAAATTATATACGGCTTTGCATTTGCTACGTCATGGCAAATACGCAACCTCAAAAACCGTAGTTTATTTTTGCTGATGCGTTGCAAACATGTGATATAAGTTATATATATGACCGATCTCTATGATTTTTTTAGACAACATTTTTTTTAATATATGTAAGCATTGCTTGAAATTCGAAACTTTTATCTGTTAAAATGGGGCAGAAATTACGAAAAGTGCCAAAAAGTACCCTTATAGTCCCTATAACGCCAGTTCACGATCAGGTGCAGTTGGTTTTGCATCGTTGCATAGCATATTTCCATTGCAAACCATTATAATACCTAAACAAAGCACACGCATATGCACCTCTCAAGCATTACAAAATTTGCATTGGAAATGCAATAAGCAAAGCAACATTTCGAACAGCTGATATTCCCTGCAAGAACAATTTCGTCAGATCACCAGTAATCTCAATGAAAGTTTCATGGGTCATGGGCTTTTTAAGCGTAAATTGATAATTATATGCATCAATATGATATCCCCTAATAGATGAGTGCAGGATTTTGTGCAAATGGTCTAGCATCATCGTATTTGCAAACTGGTGTAGTATTTTTACACAAACACAAACAAATTATACGGCTATGCATTTGCTGCTCCATGGCAAATACGGAACATTTAAATCCTTTTAAAATTATGCGCCACACTCCGATTCCTTGCTGACGGCAGCTATCAAATATGCTGTGGAAATGATTTTGGTGGTGGACTGGTTTTAGATATTATTGAGGAGCATATTTGTGTGAAGTGGATTAAAACCCAAACTGCAAAAATTGTATTTTACTCTAAAACAAGATTCCCAGGAGTAGTGATTAGTATTAATGGGACTCATGTTCGCATAATTTAACCTATTTTGGCTGCATTCGAACTGCGGCCAGCCTCAGTCCAACTTAGGAATGTCGCTCCATAAAGTCAAAAAGTTATTCAATGTAATCCTTCGTTTAAAAGAAGTTTTTTCTATAAATGTGTGCAAAATTATTGATTATTGTTTGATTAGAAAAGGTTTAACTGCCGGCTTTAAATTTTTTGTTTTTTTTTGGTAACGTTTTATGAGCCCGTGCACCATCTAACTCCTTTTAAAGGTGGTATCAAAAGACGCGTTTCGATCTCCGTTTTTAGGATTCGAAAGCGGAAATTAAAAATTTTATTTCTGTCGAAAAATATTTACAAAAACCCACAAAATGGCCCAGAGAGGGTCCGAAATATGAGGTCCCATCCACAGTTTTTTTTGCACAGAACATCTTTCTGCGTTGGCGGGGACTTTGGCCGCGATTTGTAAAAATAACCCTGGGTGGGTCCAAAGCCTTTCTGCATTAGGGTGTACAAAAAATCCGGCAAAATACAACAACCACATGCAAATTTGAACCGAAATGATGTGACAGAAATTAATTTTTTTATTTTTGTTTTCGGATTCTTAAATTGGAGGTCGAAACGTGCTTTTGATACCAACTTTGAAAATTTTTGTTAAAAATTAGGTGGTGAACCGTCTTGTAAAACGTTACATTTTGTCAAAACAACTGCAAAATTGTATGAGACAACTGCCAGTAATCAGTTGTAAGATTTTGACGGCTTTGACAACTACACCAACAAAAGGTTGTAAACGGTAATGTCACAAAAAGTTGTTAGACTAGACAACTCAACCGACAATTTTTTTTTGACAGGTTGAGTTGTAATCTGTAATATCAAATTGCGAAATTTCATCCCAACCAGAGTCGAGTTGTAAACGGTAATATGGGCATTTATTTGCTATAGCGACGTTTCCAACACAAAATACAAAAAATCTGAACTCCCTTATCATTGAAATTTTCGTTTAGTTTTTCACATTAGCATTAAAACGCTAGTGCATTGAAAAATTAATAAATTTTTCCCAGCTCTTCTGATGTATACATATGTATTAGCTTATGACTAACAATTTTTACTATGCACAACTTAAAAATGTTTCGTTTTTGATTTATTTGCTCGTTTGGCCTTAAAACACAATACTGAGTTTTATATTTTATGTCTAAAATAGTTTACATACATTTATGTATTTAAATAAATTATCTGCATATATTTTTATATCTGAGCGAAATTTTCCAAGTGGGTCATTCAATGTCAAACCGACACATTCTTAAAAATTATGGGTTTTCGGTTTTTAGAATTTATGAAATTCTTTTTTTTTAACTAATATTAGCGCTAGCTCTCCTCTGCATTCAGAAACGCAGACTGTCAAGAACGGTGTTAACGCAACTGCGCCGCGCATCGAAGTGGAGGACGTCTGTTCGTGGCTCTGGCGACCCGAACTTTCTCACGAAAGGAGTGGTTTGGATGATTGAAGAGGTTTAATGTGATCATATCACTGCGTTCCCGATATGGGCGGGCTAGCACCTTGATGATTTTGTTGTCCGTTACGTACGGGAATGCAAAAAGAACGTCTGTCCTCAAATCAACTAACACTATGTATTTTTTTATATTCTAACCAAGAATTTCATTCTGGAAAATTAGCAATAATGGGGTGTGAATCCCTTCATACAAATTTCTTTGATAATTATATAAAAATAAGTCCTTAGACGCAGTAAAACTATTTCGGCAAATAATCGTAGCAAATTCTTTAGCGGGTAATAACTGAAATGTCTCTTTCTGATGTAGGCCCCCTTCATTTCAATCTCACATTTCTGAGCTTGAATTGTGTCCTTGTGAGCTAAGAGGGAAATTGTGAACATGAATTGTAATTTTCTGAACTTCAGTTAAACATTCGAATCGGCATATTTTCTTTCGGATCGAGGTACAGAACAAATTTCATTCCATTTCTTCACAAACGCTTTATCCTAGCTCGAAATGTACCGAACTTATGCGTTTTTCAACCCAGTTCTGAAAGGACGTTACTTAATAAAGCGTTAGGCAGAGCCTAACCTATTCTAGGTAATACGAAAGGTGTCGACTACAACCTTTGACGGCTTTGACATGGAATGACCCTTGTACATATATGTATATGATATACCCAATGAACACAAAAAAGAATATCGCCTCGAAATAGCGGATAACTTTTGCAATTCGTTCTTCTTAAATTTATTTTTTGCCATTCAAACACGGAAAATTTAATTTTCAGGAAAGTGTGCTGCGTTTTATTTTTTGTAGTATTACGTGATTTTTTTTCGAGCGAAAAACTCTATTTGTGACTGATCTCCAACGATTCAAAAAAGCTAAAATACTCGAATTGCTAAAACCACAGCACTCAGCTGGGAATCGAACCAAGCCAATTTTTTTTGAAGATATTGATCCATGCATGTACGGTAATGTGTAAATAAGCAGATCTTCGAGGAGTTAAAAGCGATATATTGTAAAGATATACAAAAAGAGTTTGTGGCGAATCTGGCAATGCGACACATTTTGGTGCAATGAATTCGAATCCAATATCGGCAACCGAATCGTAGTTCGGGCATAACCTTTAAAAATGGTAACGCTGAGCGTTTTTTTGAGATCGCACTCTAAGATCCACTAATTTTTTCTTATGTTGCTGTATAACTAATTGCTTTAAATTTTTAGAAAGTCTTTGACGCCTCGTACTGCCTGCTATATAAGTTTATGAGTGTGTTATTTTATTAAAAATATCCAGTTACATGCAAACATATCGGGTACCATCTAAAAAGACTGGTACCGATGTTTATATGTAAATTTTTTTTATTATTTGACATAAACGAAACATAGAAACATACAAGTGAAGCTTATATAAAAGTGTTAAAATAGGACAATAAATCTACCGGCATCCGTGGTGTGATGATAGCGTGCTCCGCCCAACACACCGACGATCCTGGGTTCACACGACTCAAATTGGAAGAGAAGCTCGGCCTTAAATCTCTTCGGAGGCTATCGTGCCTTACATTTATTTTTTTATTTAATCTTTAATTCAAGTAAGGAATGAAGGAACAACATGCCAGTTTACATATAACAAGATAATCTTCGTTTTTATACCTAACGGTAATTAAATAACTAGATTTTCTATATAAATTTTCCCTTTGGTCGACGTTAATTATGAAAAAAAAATTTTAGATTTTTTTCCTAGATCTAGAACCATCTCTATGATGTAATATCTAAATGGAAGCACGAAATAAAAGAGAAACCAGAAAATTCGACAGCTAATAATCTAGTTCCTAGGGATGGAACATATGTATGTGAACGCGTTGATTTACTATTATGGATTTATTTTAGATTAATGCATCTGTAAACGTGCTCTAAATCACGTTTTGCTTATGTATCAAGCTCTAAAGTAAAAGTGGTTTGGTCTAATATCCAGAAAAAAAATGAATTTGTTGTATATCTACCTATCTATATATATAAACATCAAATTCTCTGTGTGTGTGTGTGTAAGTGTGTTCCCTATGGAAACGTATTTTCCACACTTCAATCATCACCAAATTTTGGCTATAGGTTCCTTCGATCAAGACGAAGGTTTTTCATATTTCAGAACTAAGAATTTTAAACTAATTTTTTTTTCAATTTCACGTGCGCCACTGGGTGGTGCGACACATTTTGTAAGTCAGCAAAAGTTACTTATACGCCATGTACGCACTTAAGTGCAGAACTTCTGTTTGGTCATAGCATTGAAGTTTTTATTAAATGTATGTTTGTTAATGGTGTGGTCAGTTTATACTTATATTTAAGAATTCATGAGCTTAACACCGGCTTATAATAATTGAATTTCAAATATTATGTTTTCTAAGAGAAACTGAAAAGAAAGAAACATTTACTGGCATATTGCGATGCAACCATTTCGAAAACCGCCAACGTAATCATCATCAGGCAATTTTGTAATGTCATCAAAGGTTTCACCGGGATTCGAACCGTGAATCACATGGTGAAACTGCAGTTGCCTTAAACCAGCAGGATAGCCTAGTGGTTAAAGGCAACTGCAGTTTCACCATGTGATTCACGGTTCGAATCCCGGTGAAACCTTTGATGACATTACAAAATTGCCTGATGATGGTTACGTTGGCGGTTTTCGAAATGGTTCCATCGCAATATGCCAGTAAATGTTTCTTTCTTTTCAGTTTCTCTTAGAAAACATAATAATTGAAATTCAATTATTATAAGCCGGTTTTTATTAAATTTAAGCATTCCATTGTAAAAATAGCTGTCCATATGAGATGATAGACAAAAATTGTGTAGCTAAAATATTTTGATATAAGTTATGAGATTTTGAGTATGAATTGTGTGAGACAAAATAAAATTTGAAAAATAAAGCAAAGCATGATAAATTAGATGAAGGAGGGATGGGTTGAGGTAGAGAGTGTAAAAAAAGAAGAGGGAGGGATAAGGAAATTATAAAGGGTAAGAATGAGAAAAATTGGGAGATACATTTTGAAGATCAATAAAATCTTATATACTGATTGCTTGACTTTGAGTGACGGCAAGGAATGCTTTAAAATACACCGTCTTATTTAGATTAGTATCAGCCCAACCCGAGCAACGCCGGGTACCCTGCTAGTTGTATATATATATGCTAGGTGCCACGCCGAACAGCTCGGATTCGCCGATCTATCGCGCCATACTACTATAACAACAATAGAGTTCTCCGCAAACTCGAGGCGAATTCATAATGCTTATTGGGTAGTAACGTAATTAATTCAAGCTTAACACTAAACCGTTTTTATAAGTATATTTAATATGTGTATATTTAGTTATATGAGCGTTTTATTTAAATACTTTAACGTCTACTTTTTTTACGTCTTTTAAAGGAATGCTCCTGCTAAATATCGCTTACTTTCGTACTAAATTTTAGATTTGTATTATTATTATAAATAACTATATAAATTTTTGATCGCGCATTTAATAAATGATTGTATATATCTAAAAGAATATCGAAAGTATTGTCGAATTTTCTCGCCATAGTTTCGTGAGCTCTTGTTCGGTTTAGTTTAACTTAATCATCACTTAGTCATTGCTTAACACTAAATTAATGGACGGTTAAATACATTTTATGTCCACAATAACATACATAGATATTTGCTTTTTTTTTCTTATTGCTTAAAGTTAACATTAACTATCTAAAAATGAAAAGCAAAACAATCATTTTTTAAATTAGTTATTCGATTTCTACACAAAGTACAACTACAAACTGTGACTAAATAAGTCTCTCTTCTGGCGGCGGTTTTAATACATTATCCATTTCTAAACGCGGATTACAATATTCTTGTGCGCTGGGACTGTACGTGCCACGTGTCGCACGTTTATTGCGTGCCATTACCAAAAATGTACCCAAAAGCGCTGCACCAATGAGCAAAAGCACCACCACCACCGGTATCACGATGATTGCAATATCGGCTGTCGAAGGACCCTCATCCTTGGCAGTCATCTAAATAAACAAAGAACAAATTTAAATTTTTAAAAATGCTGTAAATTTCTTCTCATGCTCATCTCATACTCACCACCAGATCACAATTCTTGCCCTCATAACCCAACGTACAATTGCATGTGTAATCCGCTTCATCACCACACGACTCTACACAAATACCCGAATTCATGCAAGGCGATTGTCCACTCTTGCAGGGATCAGTAAAATTACAATACACACCACAGAAGGCATCCTGGCAAATGCATTTGAATGATCCAGGCAAATTAATGCAGCGTCCCAGTCCACCACAATATTCGATACCCAAAGTACACTCATCAATGTCGATGTCGCAATTGTTGCCCTCGTAGCCGGTATTCGTACAATTACAGTGATAGGCTCCGATTAGATCGTGACATTCGCCGTTATTGAAACAAGGATTGGGATCACACTCGTTGATGTCTACCTCACAATAGCGTCCGGTGTAGCCCATACTACATTGACATAATGGTGTCTGCGGAGGGAATTATTTTTACTGAATATAAAGTAAATACTAAACTGTGAGATAACTTACGAATGGATCAGATAGAATGCAAAGACCGCCATTTTGGCATGCCGTCGTTTCGCAAAAGGGCACATCGCAAAAAGGTCCTTCAAAACCGGGCATGCAAAGGCAAGTGAAATTGTTGTTTGTGAGCGAGTCTTTAGGGAAGAATAGTTACTGTGAATTAGTAAAAGAATGTACAGAGAGTATTCATAAATAATTCCATTCCTACCCCTTACCATATCCCTTCCATTATCACATCACTATCTCCGTCCCTATTCACTATTACCAACACTTACACTAACACTGTCACTACCAATATCAATATCACAATCACTATTACTTTCACTATAAATATCAATAACAATATCACCATCTCTGCCCCTTTCACTATTACTATCACAATCACCGCCCCGACCTCTAACTATATCCCTATTCGTCTGCCTATCAATATCCTTGTCCCGATCCATCTCTATCTCTTTTACTATCACTATCGGCATGCCTACAAAATTAAAATTCGTTGAACAAACTTACTTAATCCATCCTCACACGTCGATCCATTGCGACAGGGCAAATTTTCGCATGTCACCTGCTTTAGCAAATCACACTGTGCACCAGCATAGTCTTCCGTACAATCGCACTGGAATGCCGCTATTAAATCTGTACATGTGCCACCATTATGACATGGCTGTGAGGCGCACTCATCAATATTGTGCTCACAGAAACGACCATCATAACCCGGTAAACAGCGACACAAGAAATCTGCCACCTTATCAATGCAAGAGGCACCATTCTGACAAGTCGCTGTCAAACATTCATCGATATTAATCGAACAGTCATCTCCCTCATAACCAGCTTGACACTTGCAAGCATATTGCTCTGTGGGTGAGCCACAATACCCATCATTCTTACAATCCGCATCAAAACAGAGTATGCAACCTTCGGCGGGTTTGCTTGAGTTCAGCCGAAATTGTGCATGTGGTTGTACCGAAACATTTTCAGTATGTGGATACATTTCAGCGTTCGAGAAATATGGCAACAAGAGACCACCAACACGCGCCTCACCCAAGCAACCCTTAAATTGTGAACCCTGCTGTGATGAACTGCTGCCACGTGCTTGTCGACTATCAGTGGGCATGCCGCCCAAATATACTTGTGTATCGCTGGAGAACAATTCCTGGACCCCGAGCTGATCAATGTCAGCCGAAAAAGCAGGCGAAGGATCGACCATACTCTCCCAACCTTTCCAGCCACCCTCGAGTTTGCCGTTTTGCGCTCGTAAGTAAATGTGGTTCCAGCTGTTGAAGATGTGGTAAATTATTTTTGTTTTCACCTATTAATGATTTCAAACTTACTCTGGCTGATTCATGGACTCCGTATGGCTCGTATCGGATGTGTCCTTTGTAAAGCGTTTGGTATCACCAAATTGTTCTTGACTCAATTTCCATGTTACCGTAACTTGTCCCTGATTTACGCCAATTTCGAAGAAACTCTCACCATTCTCAACATAGAACAAAGTACCTCCCGCACGCGTTCTATAAGTGATTTCAATTACGGGCTTTACAAATCCTTTCGGCTCCTCTGGCAATATCTCACCATAATAAGTGAATGCCAAAGGATTCTTTTCATTACCTTTGAACGTTATATTGGCCAAACACTCATAGCCATCATCAAGATTTTGACAATTGCTATTGCCTGGACAAGTAACTAACTGACAAAACTCGATCTCTTGACAATTTTTACCCTTATAACCGTTCGGACAGGTGCACACATAATCATTCCATGTATTACGGCAGTCCGCATTGTGCTTGCATGGATTTTTGCGACATAAATCATCTGTGACCTCGCCTTTCAGTACTGAGTTGCGATCGATAGTGACAACGCCAAAAGGTGGTGGCAACAACAAATCATCTTCATTAAGCGGATATAATTCAACAATCATGGTGTGCGATCCATTGCTTACTTTGACATCTTGTATGATTCCCTTAAAATATTCTTTTGCCTCCATTTCATTAGTCAGTGCTGTTTCTTCGGCCGTTGCTAGCGTTGGATCAGTGCCTGCGATTGTTGGTGCTTGCGTCTGTTCACCTACTGGTGGTCCACCAAGGTAGAGCACTTGCGCATCTAATAAACCGGTGGAGGATAGTGTTTTACGGAAATATTCAGTGCCATTGAGTTTGACTTGTACCAAGGTTTGATTGCGCACGACTTCGATGAGATGATTATAGCCGTTATCGAGTTTATTTCCACCCACAGTGTAGGCCTCTGGTGTAGCATTGAATTGCATTTTTACTAAGAGTTCGCCACCGTGCAGTTCGGCGGCTACGTAAGATTCGCCGGTATCAGCTATATAAAGAAATAAATAAAAAATAAACGTTATGCACCCAATCATAAAATCATTTTTTCGGAGGGATTCTTCTCGTTGTCATATAAAAAAGATAAAACAAAGCTCGCCAGGAAAAATTATTTAGAATTGGCATGTATGTAAAAACAATAACTTTTTTAGAGCGTTGACCCCGAGGTGAAAACTAAACCTGATTATCCTTTCTCTATGAAATCTTAAGTCGCAGTTAAAGTCTTTTTACTAGATTGGAAAACCAAGTAGTATACTAACAGTGGAGCCCAGACTTCTGGGTCTCAAGTCGCTGAAAAAATGAGTAATACGCGGAAGCTTCCTATTGAAGACATCCTCGCTAAGTTCACAGTCCTGGAAAGAAGTAGAATTATTAAACGCCTTTACACAAAAAAAGATCACAGTCTTCCAAAAAGTACATCACAGGATATCCAGTGGACATAGACTACAATTGGCAGCATTATACTGTGACGTAGCATTACAATATTATGACTCCCATTGCAACTTCGCATGATGCCCTTAATCGTACCACAAGAAAAAAGCTTCGCAAACATAGGCAGGGTGATCAGCCAGTACCTGATTATTAACAGCTATAAGCTTTTCATGAAAGTGAAATATAATGCTATTCTTCGTCACTGCTACACGAGCTTACCTTTTAAGTAGACTGATTCGCACAATTTACAATCTCTCCTGCAAGGGCATACCATCTTCGGACGGAAGCTCCTGTCCACTGGCCGCCCTCTTAGTACTATTCTTGCCTATCGGATTACTATTCTTGCCTATCGGAGTTATCGAACTCTAATGGAGTCTCGGCATCTCCTTGGGTTAGTACGCTGGAGATAATGCTTTCGGACGTAGCTACTCCGCTGCCAGGCAAGGTGGCTGGAAGACGATTCGGGGTTCGGGGTGCAGGGATGCTTTAAGAATACCGCGAACTCCATCCGCACTTTGCAACCGTCCTACCCAGGAAAAGTTATCACACTACCGCTCAGGTGTCCAACAAAGACCAGTACTTACATGAGCGAGTATACTCAAAGATCTTTTCAGTCTTTCACACCGAAGAGACATATCTTCCAAGCAGACTTATTAATGCTAAAAGAAGTACCTAGTAGGTACTACCTACCGACGAAGGTAAAGTTCAATCGCCTTTGCGATTTGGTACGCGCTCAACTGATGCTAGTTTACCTGAATATCCTTTGGAGGATATAGTGAGTAACAGCAGCTATTGGATGGCGCGAAGCACTGTTATAAAATGATAATGATGGCAGAGTTTTCAAAATTGCTACAATCTCGAACGATTCAGAGCTATACGGATTTTTGAAACCTCTTATGGGAAAATAAAAGGAGGGGGAGGGAGTAAAATATTTTTCTAAAACCGCAAATAACTCAGAAGGCATTTCGAGCAATATTACGTGCTGTCCATTCCGTACGATGTATAGGTCAGGAAGTACATATATGGTTAGATCAATATTTCGCTGTGCAGATAGGATTTATAGAACAAACATGACTCTTGGGTTACGAAAACCGATAACCGATGATATAACCCGTAAACTCATACTTACGTGTTCCTTTAGGAGTTATCTTCTTTGGATCGCTGCCCAAATAAAATACCTGCCCAGTTGGCTCACGTGTACGTATGAACATCGAGATATCCAGAATGGAACGAATAGCGCGACGAGCAGCATCGTTAGTCTCCACAACCACAGCCGAGTGAGTAGTGTTCTCGTGACCAAAAGTCGCGGCAGTTATATCTACAAAACAAAAAGAGAAAAAACAATGTGAGGAATATGTTGGATAATCTTTTAGCGACCAAATTACTATATTTGCACGTGTGTCCGAAATGTGGGCGCTGACAGGTGCAGGAGAATGTGTGCCATAAATCAGTACAAGCGCCGTTCGAGTGACACGGGATTCGGCGTACATTGCTCAGTGCGTGGACAACCCGCCTGTATGTTAGTTAATTTTGTATCCTTTCGAGGCCTTGCTCTTCGGGGAATATCCATTTACCATTAACAACAATATCTTGCATACAACCCACAAAACTCGATGGACGATGTGGTAAATGCCGTAAATATGATTTCAAATTTGGTATTGTACCACCCAAATAGGTAAGTGGAAATGAAGGTTGACTACCATTCGCTGTTTCATATGAACCCACCGGAAAGATGGCTTGCTCGTCGTTGGCCGAAAGCACCAAATGTGAAGTGTTTATAGCGACAAATACCTTATGCCAACTGCTATCATTCAATTTTGAACCAATAAAAACACCCTCCCATTTATTGAGTAACGACGAATGTAAATTCAAGCGTCCATTAATCAACTCCAGTATATAACTAACCGGTTCGTTATGTCCAATTGAGGTACCAAAAGCGAGTACGCCATTTGGTAAAGTGGTTTTAAATTGTAAATTATATCGTAACCCTCTTCACGTTGCGTCTTTACCGTTATAAGACTGCTGACGACCATCGATATTGTTGTTGTCTTCTCACAAATATCACCCTGGAAACCATGCTGGCAAGAGCAATTGAATAGATGTTCGGTTTCATTAACCAAATATGGTTTGCAATAGCCACCATTTTGACATGGCATATTAAGGCAACCAATTAATTGTACCGAACAATTCTTACCACCATAATTGGCATCACAATCGCAGGTGTAGTCGTTAATTTCATCGAAGCATGTACCATGCGCGCCACAGGGTTGATATCTATAGCATACGAAATGTGGAACGTTATAGATGCTGGACTATCTTGAGAAAAGCAAGCTCAGTTCTTATCACTTACCTCTCACATTCATCGATATTGACATCACAGTGGCGTCCTTCGAAACCCGGGTCACATTCGCACGTATAGTTGCCGATCTAACATTAAAATTTTAAAGATTAATCATAAAATGTTTAGTTGAAAGTGGTGCAAGAGCTTACGCCATCGTTACAGGTGCCATGTTTACCACACGGATTCGTCTCACACTCGTTGATGTTAATCTCACAATTTTTGCCCATAATACCTGGCACGCAAACGCATTCATACCTTTAAATTACAGGGACAAGATATTTAATTAAGAAGTACATATTTAGTTTCGGTGATAATAATAAATTAGTCCGATACTCTTTTCATCACAGGTGGAACTAAATATCATATACCCAGTAGTACGTTCAAGTAGCAATAATTTATTGCGAAAAGAACATGAAAAAATGGGACGTCTCCGACTGTGAAAACCCTTTGGCAAATTTTGGACTACACTTGCTACTGTTCAACGAAGGAGAGGTAAAAACGCCTAGCGTAGCATGAAGGCCGGAAAGGCACCAGCAACTGATGCTACACCCATAAAAAGCAGCCTCAAAATTTTGGGAAGCAAGGTGCATTAGCGCATACAGCGCCCGACTCCATATCTTCTTCCGGCCACAATGCATGCTCGACACAGCTGGAAAATGATGGATATACGATATTGAAGGTTCAGAGTATTTGTCCATATGCCTTTCCCAAAAGCGACTCCACAGTTAGCGCCAGAGTTTATTGATCATCGCTGGACATCAAAAATACCTAAAAATTCGCAAGGCTTATGGCATGCTCGAGGCCTTTGACACCCTTTCAAGATATGTACTTTCATATCTAATTATTTAAAGATTGTGTAATACGAAACAAATCAAGGCAAGAATAACAGGCAGAGCAGCACAGAGATCGGTGCTAGGTTCCGACAATGCTACGGATGACAGTCCTCTTCGCTTGCATAACAACGCATAATGCGATCAGGCAAATTAAATACGCAGTGTATATAGATGGAATCATGATCACGGCCGTCAGATAGCGACAACGAAACCAGAGATCATAATGCTCACAAAGTAACGAACTCCCGCTACCCTAAATATAACGATTGATAATCAACGAGCAGAAACGGACAGTTCCACGAAATGCCTTTGAGTGAAGCTAGAAAGCAAGCCTAGTGACAAGACTGCGCACGATATAGGAAATTTGTGCCAATTAACGACGACCATGAGCGGACCAAAGCCACATGTAATAAAGCTTATCTTACTGGCTTCGGAGACTATACTGTGACGAATATTACCACATCTAAGGTTATTAAATAAAGGCACAACAACAGAAACATTAAGAAAGCTACATAAACACAATAATCATCATTTACCCACATAAATACAAGGCAACGAAGAGATAACTCACATACAGATGTAGTCATCGTTGGAAGTAGTATTCACATATACACGCGCATATGGCTATGCGAGAGGCTATAAACGTGTACCTGTAGTTTATAGCTGGTAGCGTATAGCTGGTAACCAAGTAGAAAATTCTAGCAGAAGAAACGTCTAGACATTTGGGCACAGAGTATAAAACCAGCAAAAGCTGAGTAATCTGGAATCAGTTTGATTTAAACACGCAACTGATGTGCGAAGTGAAGTTTAATTGCGAAGTTCTTTCAAAGTAGTCCACAAAGACCATTTTGTAATACAGAATATTGGCGTGTTTTATTCAACAGTTTAGCGATACGAACGTAAGCAGAAGGTTGCAAATAAACGGAATTTCACTAAATTCGTAACAATACTCTTGTACGGTGCAGAACTCAGGGCGGTACAAGAGTTCCACGAAATGCCTTGGAGTGCGGATAGACAGCAAGCCTGGCGACAAGACTGCGCATGCTATAAGAAATGTGTGCCAGTTTAACGGCGACCATAGGCGGGCAAAAAGCCACGCATAAGTAAGTTAATCTTACTCGATATATTTTTTCGTGTAAATGGAAAGCAATTTACTTCTCCATGCAGAAGTAGCTAACTTAATCCCAGAATCGAAGCTTTGATTAGAGTGGATGCTTGGGGGGGTTGACTCAGGTTAGGATAGGTTGGATTGTCGCTGCTCCAACTAGGTGAAAGCACCTCACTTGGCCGACTTCTACTAGACTAATTTCCAACTGGACAATGATAATTTCGTGACTATATCCACATGATAAGACAGCCTATACTGTGGGTACATTTGCGACGTACGACAAACCGTTATTTCGAATCGTACCACTTCATACTGCAAATAAGGAAGCGTTTAAGAGACAATTGGTGATCTATTCACGGATAGTGTTTTTGATAGATGGCGAGCGTCAGTCACAGATGAAATATGGTCGGAAGATACAGTAGAATATTCTCTCGCGAAAGAAGAAGCGTTGCCCAAAAGTATAGAAGTTTCCGTACCTCAAGTTTTGCTACATGCGGTTACAAAACCGCTGACTGTGAGGGGTGAGGTTTTGGCGAGTAGCCCATCAAGAAGAATGGAGTCTTAAACT